>PITA01026839.1:0-22049 GCA_004023965.1 Spilogale gracilis
TGTCTGGTTTGGGGATTAGAGTAATGCTGGCTTCATAGAAAGAGTCTGGAAATTTTCCTTCCGTTTCTATCTTTTGAAAGAGCTTCAGGAGAATAGGTGTTACTTCTTCTTTGAATGTTTGGTAGAATTCCCCAAGGAATCCGTCTGGTCCTGGACTCTTGTTTTTGGGGAGGTTTTTGATCACTGCTTCAATCTCGTTACTAGATATAGGTCTATTCAAATTGTCAAAGTCTTCCTGTTTCAGTCTTAGAAGTTTATAGGTTTCTAGGAATGTATCCATCTCTTCTAGGTTGTTAAACATATTGGCATATAATTGTCGATAGTAATTTCTGATGATTGTTTCTATTTCCTTAGTGTTAGTCGTGATCTCTCCCCTTTCATTCATTATTTTATTAATTTGGGTCTTTTCCCTTTTCTTTTGGATTAATTTGGCCAATGGTTTATCAATCTTATTGATTCTTTCAAAGAACCAGCTTCTATTTTCTTTGATGTGTTTTACTGTATCTCTAGTTTCTGATTCATTCATCTCTGCTCTAATCCTTATTATTTCCCATCTTGTGTGAGGGGTTGGTTTAAGTTTTTGTTGATTTTCCAGTTCTTTAAGGTGTAATGAGAGTTGATGTATTCAGGATTTTCCAATTTTTGTGAGTGAGGCTTGGATGGGTATGAATTTCCCCCTTAGGACTGCCTTTGCTGTATCCCATAGGTTTTGGATCGATGTATCTTCATTCTCATTGGTTTCCATGAAGTGTTTCAGTTCTTCTTTGATTTCTTGGTTGATCCACAGATTCTTGAGCACGATCGTCTTTAGCTTCCAAGTGTTTGATTTTCTTCTGAACTTTTTATGGTGGTTGAGTTTCAGTTTCACGGCATTGTGGTCAGAGAATTTGCAGGGAATAATTTCAGTCTTCTGGTATCGGTTGAGCCCTGATTTGTGACCTAGTATGTGGTCTATTCTGGAGAAAGTTAGAACTAGGTTTTCTAGAATTTTCTCTATGCTCCACATAAAGCATACCAGATTTTCAATAATCCCTATAGCTCATCTCCACTTTGACTTCAAAACTTCATGTGTCCACAATATAGTATTGTACACTTGAGATTTGCCAAAGGGTGGATCTTAAGTGTTCTCACACATGTGTGCATGCACACACACACACACACACACACACAGTAACTATGTGACATGGTAGATATGTCCATTAGCTTGTTTCATAATTCATATTAAATCACCAAGTTGTATTCCTGAAATATATACAATCCATAACTGTCAATTTATACCCAGATAAAGCTAGGGATTCACGTTTTTTTGTGCTATGGGAAAGCCTGCAAGTCACTTCATGGATCATTATAAACTGTATCAGCTCAAGTTGTGATTATTTTAGGCTTCTATCTCTCCAAATAATCTCTGAGCACTTGAGGCTAAGGACCACCTTATCCTTCTTTGTGTCTTCTCCAAGGGATGTTTGGGCAATGTTCAGGAAGGGGAAAAATGTTGGTTTTTATAGAAAAGATTGGTTTATTTGCTAATCCTCTTCTGGATTTAGCTGTCCTCATGATGTGTTAAAAGAATGTGAGTAAAGAAGGGATTCTCTCTGCCCCAAAGTAAATGCAAATCCCCTTTTTATAGTGTATACTGGGTTGACTAGGGTTGCCCCCAAATTCTGTTCACTTGGAATTTTGAAATGTGCCCTTATTTGGAAATAAGGTCTTTGTATATGTAATTAGTAGAGGTAATGTCATTCTGGATAGGGACAGCCTTAAATCCAGTGACTGGTATCCTTATAGAAGGCCATGTAATGATACAGAGGCACACATAGATGAAGGAGAAGAATGTGTGAAGACATACTCAGGCTAGTATGATCTGGTTTTGGGAACCACAGGAAAAGGGTAGAGATCTTTAGCCTTTATTTTGGGTTGTGGACCCTTTTGAAATGTGGTGAAAGAATATTCACCTTTTCCCTTCACCCACTTTTCTCTTTGCATTTCCTGTTGATTTCATTACACAGAGACAGATTGAAGTGACGTTGCGCTAAGCTAAATAGAGCCAAGAATTGCCAGTAACCACCAGAAACTTGGAAGAAACAGAAAAGGATTTTTATCTAGAACCTTCAGAAGGAATATGGCCCTACCAATACCTTGATTTTGGACTTCCAGCCTCTAGAACTCTGAGAAAATAAATTTCTGGTATTTTAAAAAAAATTTCTGGTATTTTAAGTCTCCCAGTTTATAGTAATTTTTATGGCAGACCCAGACCTGAAACATGGCCCAAACTTCAATCCTCCAAGTTTGATTTGGGAAAAAGAATTTTAGAGTAAAGGGCTGGTGTTGGTGGCAGGGTCTGACTGCTCCTGAGATCTGTTTTCCCTTTGCATGTGTAGATAGATGCCTGTTTTGAGTCCTACTGCCCCTGTGGTCCTGGATTCACAGTGTGTGGGTAATGTTTAGGGTCAGGAGTGCTGGGGTAATCCCACATTTACCTTATTGAACGTGAAATGACTGTATGATAAGATAAGCAGTAAAAGTTCTCCATATCCTTCAGATGTCCTGATTTCCAGTAACATATATTCACTCTGGATATTATTAAGCCTACAGGGAATACACTAGGAGATATCCAAACCTCACAGAAAAGCCTTGAAAGACGGCCATAAGTGAAGGAGCCCTGAAGGGTCACTCTGCTGGAGCAGGGTCCTGAAACAGGCTGGTGCGTAGAATGGGCCAGTTCCCTAATGGCACTGATGGAGTGATATTGTTTACTCAAGTTCAGTGCCTGGGGTCAGACATCTGATTCCCTAAGCCTAAGTCATGGGCTTTCCCCATGGCTGCCTTGTGATGTGGAGAACAGAGATGAGTGTTTTTGGCTTCCTCAGAGCAGGTGGCCACTCCGTCAAAGGTTATACCCATGGAGCCACGAGGTGAGTACAAAATGGCTTTTATGTGTGATAAATCAGTATGCTTATTTATTTCGTATGTGGATTTTCAGCAAGAATAATTGAATGTTGCAGTCTCATCTAAGCTGTTCTGAAGAACATCAAAGGCAGTGTGGTATGTCTCTTCTGACATCCCATTGTCAAAGTTGAAGCAGTATCTCACCTCAGGCTAGTATGATCTGGTTTTGGGAACCACAGGAAAAGGGTAGAGATCGTTAGCCTTTATTTTGGGTTGTGGACCCTTTTGAAATGTGGTGAAAGAATATTCACCTTTTCCCTTCACCCACTTTTCTCTTTGCATTTCCTGTTAATTTCATTACATTTATATTACTTTCTGAGCTTTTGCACTCACCTCTCCTTTTCTTTTGGTCAGGTGGTGGGTTGAGTTAGCAAATACAATCAGCCCAATATCACAGAACCTCTCTAGATGTAACCGAAACGACTAGCTAAGATATAGATGCCTGAGGAGGACAGCCCTGTGGACTAGTGACAATTTCTGCTTTTTCTTTTTTTAATGGGAATGTTGAGGATTAAAGTGGATGAGTCTGAGAAGGCAGCACTTCCGGAAAGAATGAAGCCCTGCTTAGCATTCCAGTGCACACATGGAGGTGCGCACTGGACACACCCTTGGAGGAGGGAAACTCTGACCCTCAGCTGTTGTTCTTCCTCCTGAGCAGCTAATGACAAGGGTCATTAGGTTGTCCCATGGACAACTGGAAGCTTTGGTGTGGGGATGTCGGCTTCATTGCTTCCACCAGAGTGGTGAAAGCAGTGATGGTTGGTATGTAGACTCTTAGGACAACCTTGATCTTGAAACATCAAAGTCGCTGAGTCGAGTCAGCAATGCAATGCAGAACCAGGAGCATTTTAGCTTTAAGCTATAGGAAGACTTTTGAGGAGCCTGCTGTTCCATGGATTTAGCCGCATTCTTGATTCCTTGCTGGACTATAACCCACAATCACCACAATCTACAACGAATACTTCCAGCTCGATTCCTCTACTTAAAATTGGGAGGTGGTATAGATTGATAGTAAAGACACTGAATCAGGACCATCTGGGCTCAAACCCACTACTAACTAATTCGTACTGATTGTGTGATCTTGGAAAAGTTCCTTCATCGGCAAAATTGGAGCCCCCCCCCCAAAAAAAAGCTTTTGTGGTGAGGATGAAGAGATTTAATATACGTGAAACACTTAAAAGTGTGACTGGGCCAGAGTAAGCTTTGGTGATTGAGCTCAGCCCACATCATCTCCTTGGACCTGGGGCCATACGTTCATCAACTGAATTTAAATTTGAAATAGGAAATGGTGATTGGGGCTGGGAGGGCAGAAAAAAGAATAGGAGATACATTTTGTGGCAGTGCCCCCTTCACGAAATACCTCTGGAATTTTCCTAGTAAGTTGGTGAGAATCTGTCCCTCATTTGCAACCCATGACTTGTCGACGATTCTTATACACAGAGTGGGGATTTTGTCCTTTTAGCCATTCATATATCCTTTTAATTGGACCCAGGTGAGGGTAATGGCTTCCTGACCTGAGAGGGGAGATTTTTCTTCATTTTTACGCAAGAAGGCGATATGTTGTGACAGAATGCTACCTATGTCCATCCCACTTTGCAACCGAAGAAACACATGCCATTAAGTGCAGGGCAAGTATGAATTTCTATCCCTTAATTTCCAAACAATCCATTCCCTGAAGGGGAAAAAAAGCCATGGAAAAGAAAAATCAGGCTTTACAGGGCTAGGAGAAATCCTGGACCTGCCCTCTCTTCCTGGTAGGTGGCTTTTTATCTTATGGTTGACCTTCTGCTTTCTGTCTTCTTACCAACTATCTTATCTCAGTGAGGACTGCCCAGTCTAAGCCTAATCAGAGAAAGTTAAGGGAAATAGGAATTTGGAAAGCTGAACAAGGATGTGTGTGTCATGAAATGGGCTCCTCTCTCCCAAGCTTGTATAGACCTTCAGGACGTGGCAACCGATGAGCAGGCAGGGGCTGAAGACCGTTAATTCACATTCCATCCCTAGCCTGTTGGTCCATCTGCTACTGGTGTCCCCTTGCCAGTCTTATGTCCACAAGGTCCTCAGAAAACCCCACTTTCATGATCAGGCCTGTACCTGCCATCTTACCTGAAGGCAGTGAGATCAACAGGAGGAAGAGTAATCCAGAGAGAAAGCGCCTCATTGCTTGAGAGGGCATAGAGCTGGAACTTCCTTGGGGTGGATGCTTGGGAGCTTCTTTTATAGAGCTGGACAAGGCTGGATGGGGCTGGACACTAGCCTCATTCTACTTGAAGGGCACCCAGGGGAGACAGGCTGCTTCAGGGTTACAGGAAGAAGAGTCCCTGGTCCTGTCTGTGCTACCTCCTCTTCTATAAATCCTGGGAAAAGAAGGAGCTCAATCAAGCCCAAAGAGGTGCAGAGATGATGCCCAGGCCCAAACAGTTACCCTATAACTTCACATGTATGATAGAAAAATGGCAGGACAAGTGTCTACTTTCTTCTATTTCATTTCTCCTTTCCTTCCTAGTTGCACTGAGAACACAGGAGACCAGACAAGTGATCTTATAAACATGGGCTTAATTTAAGACCCAAAAGGATGTGAACAAGAGCTTGCTGTGTTTCAAGAAACAAAGGGTCTCAAAGGATCAACTGTTGGTCTGCCCAAGAGTCAGGTAGGGGCTCAGGCATAGCAGAGGAGAGTACCTTCTCTATGGGCAGCAGATATTTTCACCTGGCTAGAAGCAGATGGTACAGGGAATCTGTCACCCAGAAAAATTCACTGCAGGGCTTCATTTTCCAAAACTAGTATGAAATGTTGCCTAGTATTTGGGAATTTTGAGGGTTCTGGGAAAGATACTCTCCTTGGAATGGGAGGGTTGGAACTCTCTTCTGGTCTCTCATAGGAAGAGCCTGATCAGTGCGGTGTTCAAGGTTGGATGCCCAGTGTTCACAGTAGAGCGGGACCCCACTTCCCTGGAGCTATAGGGACACAGCTCTGGGGAAGGGTCTTTAGGTCTGTCTTCCCTGGAGTGGTGGGTGGAGGACCAGAATTTGAGGAGACACTTACTTTGGTTCTATTCTTGCCCTTTGAGGCAAGCTTGTACCCAAGTAGCCCACGAGTATAGGATTCTGAGTCTGTACAGTGGCAGGAAAGCATAATTTTGTTGGTTATGCTCCTTTTTGCAGTCACATACTCTTGGATAAATTACTTAGCATCTCTGAACTTAAACTTCCTCATCTCAAAAAATGCACTATGAAAGGGTTTTCTGAGAAGGACAATTACAAAGTGCATTGCACTCATTCTGATAGAAATTAGGTTATTCATCTCTTTCTCTTTCTCCCTGCCCTCCCCCTGAACCTAGGACCGTGACCTGCTCCTCCTTCCCTTTTTCCTCCTCCTCCTTCTTCATCATTAAATCCCACCATTATAGCTGTGTTTCTTTCTTTTTTTGCACATTCTCTTCGAAAGATCTCTTAGTGAATGCTAAAATACCTGGGCAAGTTTTATTCTGGGTTCCAGAAATGTGTGTGTTGCTGAGAACACCACTGTGTATTGGCATGGAGGGGGAAGAATAGGGGTGTTAGTGGACTAGAAGTAAGTCGTTCAATACTAGATCAGGGCTGAGGGTTCCCTTGCATGGCTCCCAGGAGACTGCACAGGGCATACAGTTCCTGCCACAGAATGCAGACCATAGCCTGACCATCTGCTGCCAGGACACAAAACAGATTCAGTGGTCCCTTCTCCTTCTTTCAGAGATGGAGGCCACAGGGCTTGACTGTGTGAATGGGTGAATCGGCTTGCACAAAGAAAAGAAGCAAGTGGTGAGCTGTGCTGGTGTAAAATATTCAGCTCTTTTGATTCTCAGTTCAGAGCTCTGTCATTCTCCATGTATTTTAGGTTGATAAATTGTGCATTTGGAAATATGGAAAGAACGAACTTAACATTTTCCAAATACTTCTGAACCCCTCCTATATCAGTTTCTGGAAAAGCAAATCCGCAATGCATTTGGAGATTAGCATGTGGCCTGTTGGACCCTTTCCTCTCCACCTGTTGCATGTCCTGATTAATTCTTTCTTTCTTTCTTTCTTTTTCTTTCTTTCTTTTTTTTTTTTTTTAAAGATTTTATTTATTTTACAGAGAGAGACACAGCCAGAGAGGGAACACAAGCAGGGGGAGTGAGAGAGGGAGAAGCAGGCTTCCCGCCGTGGAGCCCGATGCAGGGCTCCATCTCCGGTCTCTGGGATCATGACTTGAGCCAAAGGCAGTTGCTTAACCCACTGAGCCACCCGGGCGCCCAGGCAGGAGCTTTTCTTAACTGTGCTGAGGGTTCCCACCTCCTGCCTGAGGCCTGTTTTTGGGGAAAGTGCCAGGGAAACACAAACAGCTTTATTGTTTGCCCTGTTGGTGCTTTCTACTTTTTTTTAGTTCCCTAGAATTTTTGTGTTCTCCTCTCATGTCTGACTTCAAGAAAAACCCAAACGAAACACAATGACTACACATCTTATGCTACACTAATAAATTAACCAATTGAAGAAGCAAGCCCCTTTCCCAGCTGCCTCATTCACTAGTTCCTGAGTGCAATGATTTCACTACATTTTTTCTCTATGTGCAAGTTTATGTTCACCCATTGTTCTTATTTTTAAATTGCAAAAAGAGACCAGTGTTAAATGATGAAATTTAATACACATTAAAAATAAGCAAGTCATGTACATAGCTTAGTGATGGAACATAGAGCAAACACCATGTATCCAGCACTTAGATCTAGAAAACAGACCTTTTCCAGCACTACGGAAGGTCTCAGGGACCCTTAAGTGAACACAGCCCACTATGTACCCCCACAGGGCAACTGCTGCTCTGACCTGGATCATCATCATTTTCTTGCTTTGCTTTATGGTTTTCCCCTCAGTATGCATCACTAAATAGGGTGGTTTCAGTGTAGTGCTATGAACGGAGTTCAAAACATACTTAGTGATTTAAACTTAATGTTTTCCAGAATTGGAAGTTAACCTTCCTTTTCTTTCTTGCTGCCCTTGTCGAGGGTCACTGTGTGCTTGGCACCGTGCTAAGTGTTTTCATACAGGTCCCCTTTAATCTTCATAATGCTCTGAAGTGGGTAATTTTATAAGCTTTTAATTTTGAGATAATTTCTAACTTGCAGAAGAACTTCAGGAGTAGTATAAAGAGTCCTATTTACCCTTCACCCAGAAACCCTGTTCAAGATTCTCCACCTGGCCAATAATGTCATTTGTAGCAGAAGAAAGTATAAGACCATGCATTACATTGTTTTCATGTCACTTTATCTCTCTCTCTTTTTAATGATTTTATTTATTTATTTGACAGAGAGAGATCACAAGTAGGCAGAGAGGCAGGCAGAGAGAGGGGGAAGCAGGCTCCTCACCGAGCAGAGAGCCCGATCCAGGACTTGATCCCAGGACCCTGAGATCATGACCTGAGCCGAAGGCAGAGGCTTTAACCCACTGAGCCACCCAGGTGCCTACTTTATCTCTTTTAATCTGAAATAGTTCTTCAACTGTTCCTTGATCTTCATGGCTCTCACATTTTTGAAATGTACTGGTTGTTTTGTAGAACGTCTCTCAATTTGTTTGTTTGAATTGAGTCTGTTTGAATTTTCTTCATGATTGGATAATGATGATGCACTCTCCCCCCTCCCCCATTTTTTTGATCTGAATATCATAGAAGTGAAATTGTGTTCTCATTGTCAGGTGATTTTTCCCATCACTAGTGGCATTAATTTTGCTCCCTTGTTAAGGTTGTGTCTTGCAGGTTTTCCACTCTAAAGTTACTTTTTTCTTTTTCATAATTAATAAGTATTTTGTGGATAGAGAAATGTAGATAAATACACTTTGGGGCAATATCAAATACTATCCTTATTCCACTTTTACTCACCAGCTTGCACATCCATTGGTTTTTTTTGCATGAATTATTATAGAATGGTTACTAAATGGTGATTTTGAAAGTTCCATTATTCTGTCTACATTTATTAGTTGGGATTCTACTGTGAGAAAGGCTTTGCTTTTCCATATGTATGTATGCATGTATGTGAGTGAGAACTATGAGTTGCTATTTTACTCAATAAAGCTTAATCTTTTATTATCATTATTTGATTCTTACATTTTCCCAGCTCAGCCAGTCCCTGTTTCCTTTTGACAGATCTCTATTTTCTTTTTTTTGAGCACTTTACTACTTTCTTCCACAACACATTTTTCCAGGCTTATCTTATCTTTTTATTTCCCTATCCTGGACTTGTAATCAGCCATCTATTCAAGAATCTCTCCTTTTGTTTGGTGGAGACTGGTATTTAGAAGTAAAAATCTGGGTTCTAGATGTGCTCATTATTATTAGAGTGTTCTTTGTTAGACCATCTCAGTGGACTGAGCTAAGAATATATATAAATGCAACAAAAACACACATCATACATAATACCACTTTTTATTCATATTATTTTCAATTCTAATGCAACAATCCTAGTGTTCATTCTGGTTTTCCTCTTGCCTTATTTATATACGGTAAGTATATTTTAATCCATAATTTATAGTTGAGGAAATTGATGCTTGGGGAGATGAGATACAGTCAGAAGAGCTGTGATTTGAACCAAAGTGACCTGATGTGAAAGTTAAGACTCTCATCCATTACTTGCTATTATTGTTTGCTACAGAGGTGGGCCCTCTGTTAGAAATATCTGTCAGGGTCTTCAGCCTACCCAAGAAAAAAAGAAGATTTTCAAAATAAATAGGGAATAAAAAAGGCAAAATAATAAAGAAGTTATAAGCTCTGCATCAGAGGCATGAAGACTGTGCTATGCCAGTGCTTGACTTCCGGGAGCTGAGACAGGTGGAAACCAAATCTCATTCAGTAGGAAATGTCAAAGAAGATTTATTCCGTATAGGGTCCATGCTCAGACACTTAAATGAAGGGATACAAATGGAAATAAATGAGATAGGATGGTCTTTTTTATAAATGCCAAAACTTCTCTAACAATGTTCCATTGAAGGAGGCCATATGGTTCAGGGGAAAGAACATAAATCTTGGCTTCTGTTGCATTTGAATCTGCATCTGGGCTCTGCTACTTGTGAGTTATGTGTTATTAGATAAATTACCTAATTTTTCTGCATCTAGGTTTATTTATCTGTAAAATAACAATAAATGTACCTCATTATAAGGTTATCATATGGAGAAATGACATGGAGATGACAAGTTAAAAATAAAGGACTGTGGGCTCTTGGTAATTGTTAGTTCTGCCTTTTCCTCTCTTTCTCGTGAACAGAGAAGGGGCTTGGCCATATTGGTATGTATACTCCTATAAGTCAAAAGAATTGTGTGAGGAGGAGGACAGGAAAATAACAGAGAGACTGAAGCAAGTTGGTTCTTCCCTTACGTTCTATTGCTTTTCTTCAATCCAACGTGTACAGGTTGGGCCCCTCTGCTAAATTTCCTTCTTTCCCCAAACTCCTTTGGCCTGTACTTCCCAAATCCTGATAGAATTACCAAGAACCTGATTGTTCTAGCAGACATATTGATTTTCCTTTCGTGAAATTTCAGATAAAGGTCAAATCACTCTCTGCACCTGCAGAAGTTCCGAGACGGAAATGAGACCTGGTTGTTCCAAGTGATTGAGAGACACATCTGCCTGGAAGGGGCTGTGTAATTAGGTGAATCCATTTATTACCTTCAGTAAAATTTGATTATGCTTGGAGTCCTAGGACATTCTGTGAGAAGATGTTGGCTTGGAACTGGTCCTTGGCCACACACAGGGAGGAAGGTCTCAGTGTTTGCTTTCAAGATCACAGCCCCTTATGCCACTAGGACTAGTGCCCAGAAGTCCCCAGGGATAGTTTGAATTCTTCCTTAGTCTTGGTCAGATTGTCTACAAAACCCCTTGAACAATTAAGTCTCTTCCTCCTCAAATTTCTTGGCACAGTTTTAACAAACTGGACTGTCCTTATCTCCATGGGTTTCTGTAAGGCACCGTGGAGAAATGTACTTCAACAACACCGGTCAGGAATCTGGCTTGTGACAAATAGTCAGCCTTATTTATAACTGTGAGCAAATTCTCAGCCCCCATTTCCTTTTCTCACTCATATCTGTAAGAAGCCTGCTACTTGGGACACAGATGGGTGTGTCTCCCTCTGGGAGTCTGGGCAGGCAGGATCACTCTAGGACCATGTCTGAGAGTGACTGGATCTTTTTAAAAAATTTTTAAAAGATTTTATTTATTTGACAGAGAGAGAGATCACAAGTAGGCAGAGAGGCAGGCAGAGAGAGAGGAGGAAGCAGGCTCCCTGCTGAGCAGAGAGCCCGATGCGGGCCTTGATCCCAGGACCCTGATACCATGACCTGAGCCAAAGGGAGAGGCCCCAACCCACTGAGCCACCCAGGCGCCCATGGGGCCCCTTTAAAATCCACAGTCTGATTGACTCGTGAGCTCATCTCCCAGGGAACAAATGGAGATGTACCCTGATGGTTTCCTAGTGGGCTAGCAGCAGGGTTCCCTGCCCAGTGCTGTGGGAGGCTGAAGCTGAGTTATAGGGCCATAACTTGTTTCAGGATCTACAGTTGGGTTCGCATCGGGAAGCTCACCTTCGGGACATGGATGGGCGCCTATGGCTAAGAGGGACTGGAGGTGGGTCATGAGTCATTTCAGGGCTCACAGTTGGGATTGAGGTCGGTGAGGTCCACTGTAACTTGGGGCATGGGTGTGCCTGACTGCTGCTGGACCCCTTGGAAATGGTGTTGGTGGCGGGACCAAAGCCAGATGGAGCTGTAGCTGAGACCCCAAGGGTACGGGGTCATGTCCAGGCCTGTTGTTGGGACTGCAGCATGGACCCGCTTTCATGAATACAGCCCTCCCTGGTCTAGGGCTCCACTGGGGTTTCACAGTCTACCACCTGGACCCCAGATCCCCTACAGAGGTACTTTTGTCTGCGGCCGGCTTCCCAGTTGTTGTTGCTATGGGATGACTGCAGTAGGCAGACACCCTAATCAGGGCATTTTTTGCCAGTCTGGTTTCCATTTCAATTCTTAGTCATCTCAGCAATATAGCTATTGGTAGGGAAAATTTTCACATTACTGCCCTCTGTCTTCCCTTCCTGCTGTCTCTTTATCATTCCAGGTCCCATACAGATTGCTGCATTATACCTCCTAAAGTCTATGACTTCATATAACCCTGGAGGAATGATTTCTATTTATTTTACCTCCCTTACCAGACAATAAGTTCCTTAGAGTCATGGAATCAGTATCACTCTCTCTTTTTCTAAATGCATATAGTATAATATGTGAAGAACAAACACTTTCTTTAAAAGTGGGCTCCATGCCCAACATGGGGCTTGAATGCATGACCCTGAGGTCAAGAGCCACATGCTGTAGTGACTGAGACAGCAAAGCACCCCAAGATAAAAAAAAAATTTAAGTTATTGTTTCTTTACTGGTATAGATCTTTAGAATATTTTTAGGTATATAAAAATGTGGCAAAAATAGTATAAAAAGTTTTTACCTATTCATTTTTCAACTACTTCTTGAGCTTTTGTCATGTATAAGGAATGGCTCGGAGATATCAGGCTGATAGGGACAGAATAAATTAAAATATGATATAAGTACATTGTTTGAGCTTTATATGACTGCTTCAGGAATATAGAAGGTCCCTGTCTAACCACATGGGTGACAGAGCCTGGAAGGGGCAGGAGAGTCTCAAAAAGCATCACCAACCTGCTACTCAAATTTGAGTTTTAAAGTAAATTTTGGAGAAGCAAAGTGATGATTGTGAGGGTAGGGAGAAAACCACTTGCAGGCAGAGATATTTTATGTATAAACTCAGAGGAGGAAGAGGTATGGAGGATTTGGGTGAGAGAAGGCAAAGTGAGGTCAGGTAAAGCTCTTGTTCATCATTGTAAGGAAGGAATTTGGCTCTGTCAGATAAACAGTAGGACACAACTAAAGGCTTTGGACCAAGGAGCAAGTATTCAGATGTTTTAAAGGGATCACTTGGCTAGAGAATGCACTGTGGAGGTCAAGGGTGGAGTTAAGAAAACTTGTTACAGTCTGCTGCGGTAATCCAAGAAGCGGACATGGTGGCTTGGGCTAGGGTAGGGAAGAGGGGAAATAGAAAACCTCAAGTGGACAATATCTAGAGACATTTAAGGGCTTGGGTTTGGACTTAATATGGGGAGTGTGAGGAAAAGGGCAAACTTAGGAACAGTGTTCAAGTTTCCAGCTTGGATAATTGAGTGGATAATGGTTCACTCATTGATTGGGGGCAAGGGAACAACAGTTTTCAACAGGGAGAAGTTAGTTCTGTTTTGGACTTCATACAAACCATGGTCATCATGATAGCTAATGTTAAGGGCACTGATGATGGACCCAACAGTTGTGCCTCAACAACATCATCTTGTTTAACCCTTTAATAATCCTCTCTAAATAACAAAATAAAAATACCTGAAGGCACAGAAGTCAAAAGTCCCAACTGTCACTTCTACTCAGGTGTTGTCTCTGGTAACCAGATGATGAACTGTTGGGGAGTGAAAACGTCCCGAGCCCCACCACCCTCCCTTCTCCAGCTGCTTGGAGTTTGAACTGTTGCTTTCACCTTAGTAGTTTTGTTTCTTAATTCATTTCCCACTCTGAGCAATTGGGATTTCTTATACTTAAAAAACAAACAAACAAACAAACAAACCAACCCAGATCTATTGCAAGAAATGGCAGAAACACTAATTTCACAATGTTAATACTTACAGTGGGGGACTTTCTAAACATTTGGTGTCAACATGTAGAACTCTGAATCAAAGTTACTCTCTGGAGGTGAGAGAGACACCAGAAAGGTAAGCAGGGAACCTTGGACAGATTCTGTGGGTTAGTGACAAAGTAGAGATCATCCTGAAGAAGGTGGACTTGGTGTTTACTGGGCACCTGCAGGGCAAGGACCACTCCCATGTCGAGGGTGTCAGGACCCCGTGGAGCTATGTGCTGGGGCTCAGGTGCCCTCACCTGTTCTAGTAGAAGTGTTTCATATCTAGCCCTCCTTCCGGGACATGGTTGGGGATGGTGCCCGTGAACATGTCTGTCAGGGTGTGCAGGAGACCCTTCATGAAGCTGGGGCCAAGCATCATCGGTCCTGACCTAGTTTTATTGTGGTGCAGAGCTCTTACTCATTGCCAGGTGCCGGCCAGAGCCTTGCTGGAAGAGTGGGTAGGTTTGCCTCAGTTCTCTTGGCAGGGCAACCCCCCAGGGGTCCTCTGCAACCCCCCCCCCCCCACTGCCCTCTGCCAGAGGCCCTTCTAGCCTGCTGTACCTCCTGAGAGGGCCAGCCTTTGGGTCTGGCTCCGCCCCTCCTTCACAAACTGCCTGAACGCCCTGCCTCCCCACTGGGGATGTGTGGACCCCAAGAAAGGTGGCCGGAGGCAGGGGGGTGGGCAGCAAGGAGGCGTCCCAGCAGGGGAGGAAGTGGGCCCAAGCCACCTGAGATGGAGGTGGAGACAGGAGCCCTGAGGAGGTGGGAGACCCAGGGAGAGAGGCTGCGGTTGCCAGGAGAAAGCAAAGAGGCAGCAGGGTGAAGGAGGCTGTGAGCAGAGGGGAAACGGCGGCGGAGAGAATGGGGCACCGAAGCAGGAAGACATGGGGCCTTGAGGCAAATGAAGGCCCAAAAGGGATCCGAAGGCCCAAGAGATGGTGGTGGTGGGGGAGTATGAAGCAGGGAGGCTGAGGCACAGGAACTGGAGATGGGGTTGGGGAGTAAGTCATTGAGCAGTGAGGGGCTAGGGCTCCAAAGTGGGAGAGGATAGAGGAAGAGGCAGGGCAGCCCCCAGGTGAGTCTCAAGTGGAGACAGCTCTGACTGTGCTCAGCGGGCCTTCCCCCAGCTTTGGTGAGGCCCGGCACTCTGCCAGACGGGCGCTGGGGATGCGGGCACCCGGACTGGGCTGGTGGGCCAGGGGACTCACCTCTTGCTTTTGAAGGCACACAAGATCTTGGGCTTGAACCTACCCACCTTGCTGCCTCTGGCGTCCTCCCCTGCGGGCGGTGCCGGTCTACGTCCCCAGGTTTACATATGTCCTTGTCCCAGCGGACAGGGGCCGGGCCTCCGGCAGCTGGTGGTGGGTGCAGCTCAGGGCCGCTGTGAGCCCGACCCGCGGCTGGGGCGGGGGTCCCGTGGTGTTCGGCCCCGGGCACTGCTGTGCCCCAGAACGGCTTTCGGGGCGTCCGACAGGAAGCTGCTGTGCCAGGGCCCTGGCCTCGGCAGAGGGCCTGCGCTACCCGGCCCCGCTCGCCTCCTGCGATAGCCCGGGTGCTGTCACCCCGGCCCAGCGACGCCGCCGTCCAGGGGGCCCTCCGGCTGCCCGTCCTGCGCTGGCGCAGGGGAGCGGCCCACGGGCTCAGCTCTCCGTTGGGGCTCTGCCATTCGCTTCCTCCGGGCACAGGTGTGGGAGCTTCCCCGAGAAGGTAAGGCTGAGGCTGCCCCCGCCTTCGGGGCGGCCCGAGGGTCCCCTTCCGCTCGGGATAGGCAGAGGTGGGGATCCCTTTTAGCTCAGAGAGGGGACCCTGTTGCTGCCCTCTCACCCGTGCTGGGAGGAGGAGTGGCGCTGGCCGGAGGGGAAGCCAGAGGGCAGGGCGACCGCGCCTCTCTTGCCCAGGGGTCCAGCAGGTGGAAGGTGGGAAGCCTGGCTGCTCCCCTGACCCGCGGCCTCTTTGTGCAGCAGCTGTTCGAGGGTGTCTTGCTGACTTGTCTTACCACCCAGCGCCACTGGCCTGCTCCCGCCGCTCTGTCTTCAATTAACTTGGAAAAACAAAACAAAACCAACCGATCAACCAACCAAACAAAAAACACTCAAGGATATGCATATTCTAGTTAGAAACTGCGGACAGACCCCTGTTGGATGGAGCACCCTCTTGGGGTATTCATTGAAATAGGCAGGAAGGAGAAAAGGAAGGGTTCAGATGGAGGTGTGTAGATGTGACCTTTGGGTCTTGAGATGCAGGAGGCTTTGTTGCCCGTTGGAAGGGAGGATGAGGATGGTGAGGTGCGAGGTCTGAGGAAACCGCAGGAACTTGGAGTTACAGTGGCATTTGGGAGATAGTGCAGAGTAGAGTCAGAAGAGTAGTCAGTCAGCTTCCCTGGCTTGACAGGGGTGCTAATCTACTTTATTGTGTAATTCTTCCCCACCAGGGCCCAGCAGGCCAACTGTAGAGCCTTGATAACTGCATTCATAGATTTCAAGCTCTGAGTACAGATAGGATCACCCATGAGGGGTCTGCAAGGTGAGTAAAGGACAGTGTGAGGAGAGAAGGTGGGAAACATTCCAGGATAAAGGAGGGATGGATGAAGGGCTTAGGAGAAAAAGAAGGATGATAGCAACTCTATTTTGTATTTAGAAAAAAAAAAACCCTACAAAAAGCTAGTGATTAAATTTGGAGATTACTTTGAGATTATTATAAAATTTCCTTGTGTGTTATAGATATTAAGAGCCTCACAAGGGATTCTCAAATTTTGGGAATTAATAGAATCTTAGGTCCAAGGAATCTTCTTGGCTACCCCCATTTCCTCCGCCTCTATGTCAATAGGTCGATACACTATCTGTGTGAAACTTCATGCTTTAGAGATGGTCAGTACATGTGTCTATGTGAAGATGCATCATATCATGACATAGGTCTGATTCAAGGCAACTCACAAACACCTCAGGAAGGAGAATATAAAAGACGACAGGTCTGGGTATAATGTATTGTATTGTACACTTGAAATTTGCTAAGAGAATCAATCTTAAGTATTGTCAACATGAAAAAGGCTAATACATGAGATGATGAATAGGTTAATTAGTTTGATCATTTCACAATGTGCATGTATATGAAAACATCACATTATACACCTGAAATATATGTAATGTTTATTTGTCAATCATACCTCAATAAAGCCAGAAAAAAGGAAAGGTAACAGCTCTGGGAATCCAGAGTCCTGAGTTCCAGATCCATTTCTCCCATGGCCTTCTGTGTGACCTTGACACTTGCTTTCAGTATCCTAGTATCTAAAATAAAGTTGGAGTTCTAAAGTTGTCTTTAACATTCTCTGAATTAGATTCTCTGATCTTCCCAGACAACTTTGGTTAATCTGCCTACTACAATTTCTCCCCCAGTTTTATTGAGATACAATTTATAACATTTTATGAGTTTAAGGTGCAATATGTACAACATATTGATTTGACATGTATATTTATTTCAGAATGATTAGTGCAATAAATTTAGTTAATATCTATCACCTGACATAGGTATACATTTTTTCCTTGTGATGAGAACTTGTAAGTTTTACCCTCTCAGCAAATTTCAAATACACAGTTTTTTTTAAGCTATAGTTATAATGTTGTACATTACATCTCCAGAGCTTATTGACCTTATAACTGGAAGTTTGCACCTTTTGACCACCTTTACTCATTTTTCTTCCACCTCCTACCCTCTGCCTCTGGCAACCACAAATCTGATTTCTGTTTCTGTGAGTTTGGTTTTCTAAGATTCCATATATAAGTGAGATCTTGTCTCTAGAATTTGTCTCTCTTTGGCTTATTTCTCTTAGCATAATGCCTTTAAGATCCATCCATGTTTTTACCAATGGCAGGATTTTCTTTCTTTTTTAATGCCATATAATATTCCAGTGTGTTTGTGCATGCACACAAGCTGTATTTTCTTATCCATTCATCTCTTGATGGACAGTTTGTTTTCATGTTTTGACTATTGTGAACAATGTCGCAATGAACGTGGGAGTGCAGATATCTCTTTAGGACAATGATTTCATTTCCACTGGAAATATACCCAGAAATGGACGTGCTGGATCATATGGTAGTTCTGGTCTTATGTTTTTGGGGAATCTCCATATTGTTTTTCATAATGAATGCACTAATTTGCATTGTACCAGCAGTGTGCAAGACTTTCCTTTCTTCCATATCCTTGCCAGCATTTGTTATCTCCTGCCTTTTTGATGGTAGCCATCCTTAACATCCATAAAAGTGATAACTTTTTGGGGTTTTTATTTGCATTTCTCTAGTGCTTGGTGATGTTGAGAACTTTCATGAACTTGTTCTCCAGTTGAATATCTTCTTTGGGAAAATGTATAGTCAGGTTTTCTGCCCATTTTTAAATTGGATTTTTTTTTTTCTATTGAGTTCTAGGAGTTCCTTATATTTAACTCCTGATCAAATGAGTAATTTGCAATTTTTTTCATTCTGTGGGTTGTCTTTTTATTTTTGTTTGCAGAAGCTTTTTAGTTTGAGGTAGTTCCACTTGTTTATTATTATTATTATTATTTTTTTTGCTTGTGCTTTCGGTGTCATATCCAGAAAATCATTGACAAGACCTATATGAAGAATCATTTTTGTTTCTGTTTTTTTTCCTAGGAATTTTATGGTCCCAAGTCTTACATTTAAGTCTTTAATCCATTTTATGTTAATTTTGTGTCAGTAGCATAAGGGCCTAGTTTCATTCTTTTACATGTGAGTATACACTTTCCCCCACTACTATTTAATTAAGAGACTGTCTTTTTTCAATGGAGTATTTTGACTTCCTTGTCAAATATTAGTTGACCATGTAGTCCTGGGTTTTATTTCTGGGCTTTTGAACCTGTCCCATTGGTCCATGTGTCTGTTTTTATACCAGTACCATGTAATTTTGATTACTATAGCTGTGTAAGAGTTTGAAACTAGGAAGTGACATGCTTCCAGCTTTGTTCTTTTTCAGCATTCTTTTGGCTATTGGATGTCTTTTGCAGTTTCATATACATTTTAATATTGTTTTTTCTATTTCTGTAAAAATGCCATCAGGAATTAGAATATAACCCCTTTGCAACTCTTGGTGAGTGAAGGGATCTAGGCTTTGAGTAGCAATGGTTACTGAAAGCACAAAAAGAGAGACAAGATATTATGAGCCTTCTGATGAAAAGCCAAGAAAACATGGAGTCCAATTAAAAAGTAATTAAACCTGAATCTGATGAAAGCTCAGGAGCTAGCTGCCAATTTTCAGAAAATATTAGGGCAGACATACAAATGAAACTGCATCATGAGTGAGTATACAATCAGCAAAGTCCAGATTGTGGGTAACCTTTTAGGTTAAATGTCCAAAGCCTGTCAACTGATAAATTTCAAGAGATTAGGAGGGAGAACACATAGATAAAAAGATACTCCTCAAGAATTAAATATAAAATGGGCAAGATGAAATTTTAATTTGCAAGGACGCACACATGGCTGAAAAAACTATTAAAAATTTAGTTAAATCAGAATAATAGTAACTTGGGGAGGGACGCCTGGCTGCCTCAGTGACTTAAGTGTTTGCCTTCAGCTCAGGTCATGATCCCAGGGTCCTGGGATCGAGTCCCACATCAGGCTCCTTGCTCAGCAGGAAGCCTGCTTCTCCCTCTGCCTGTTGCTTCCCCTGCTGTGCTTGCTCGCTTTCTCTGACAAACAAATAAAATATTAAAAAAATAGTAACTTGGGGGATTATGATTGGGATAGGAGTATGGAGGCAGTTTCTGGGGTGGCTGCAAAGTTCTGTTTTATGATCTCGGTGGTGTTTATTAGAGGATGAACTTATAATAATTAGTGAAACTCTAAATTTGTTTTGTGGATTTTTGTAAATGTGTTGTATATTTTACAATAAAAATATTTATTTTTATTTTTTAAAGAGGGGATTAATTACAAAGTGATGTACCCTAAGAGATGGGTGAGAGTGTGCTAAGAGCATGGAGGGGACGATAAGATTTGGGGAAGAGAACCAATACTTATTCCTTGGAAGAGGAAAGAAAAGAGGAAAAGTACGTATGCATTTACAGGTAGATGCTTGCCTATTGGATGAGTTGGTAGGACAAGAGTGTAAAGTGTGATGATTTAAATCCTCTGACCTCTATTTTTTTTTCTGAAATACGAAGAAAAATCATCTGCTGAGGGTGGGACAGCCTGTGTCCTACCTGTGGTGGTGGTGACAGAAGATAACATCTAAGTTCGACTAGTATATGTAAAAGGAATGACCTAACTTCTAAATTTGGCCTACCTGTAGGATTGTGGGTTGTTCTCCTTTTAGGCTTTCAGAAACCCAGGAGTAGAAGTAGTTTTATGGAGGACTTTTCTTCCGTGTAGTGGGTTGGAGGAAAAAAATTGTTAGATATGCTATCATTTGGGTAGATGTTACGCAGAAAGATGGGAGGTTAAGGCTTGTTATGGATCGAACTGTGTTACTCCAAAAGATGTTGAAATTCCAACCTCCAATACCTATGAATGTGACCTTATTTGGAAACAGGGTCTCTGCAGATGATCAAGTCAAGATGTGGTCATTGGGGTGGATCCTAATCTAATACAACTATGTCCTTGTAAGAAGGGCAAAATTGGACACAGACATAGACACATACAACGGGAAGACACAGAGAACACCATCTGTACGCCATGGAATGCCTGAGGCTACCTGAAGTTAGGAGAGGGGCCTGGAACCGAACCTTCTCACGGTCCTCAGAAGGAACCAATCCTACACACATCTTGATTTCAGACATCTCACCTCCAGATCCGTGAGACAATACATTTCTGTTGTTTAAACCACACAGTTCATAGAACTTCATTATGGCAGCCCTTGGAAACTAATACAACATCCTAGAAAAAAATTAGCTTTGGTTAATGTAATGCCATGTATATGTGATACACAAGGTCCATGCTCTTACTGAGCTTGTAGTCAAGTAGAAGAGAGTTCATTCTGTGGAAAAGGCTGAGACTATCCCTTTAATTGAATAAATGTTGGGTGAAGATTTTTAGGAGGGGAGGCTGATGCAGATTTCTAGGATGTATGACTAACATATGTGAAAACTGTTAGGTAGGCATATTTGAAAAAAGTGTATTCCATTAGCTTGGAAGATAGTGAGGGAGTGGATAAATGAAAGGAGTTGGGCTGGGAGAGGCAACCAGGGTCCAGATCAGGGTGGACTTGCCCTCCATGTAACCCCTTTCTATTTTAGCCCAACTGGAAACCAGTGAAAGTTTTTATACAGGGCAAACACATGATTCAACTTCATGACCCTTTTTAAAGGTTATTCTGGTTACTGCAGGATGGGTGAACAGTAAATATGTAAAAATAATATGGGACACCAGTTAAGAGGTAGTTAGTTAGTTTAATTAGTCTAATCATGGTGGTGCCTTGAATTGACGGCAGTAGTAGAGATGGAGGGAAATGGTTGGGAGTGAGCTGTGTGTCGGAATAGAACTGGTAAGATTTGGTGTGGTTGGGGTGAGGGAAAGGAAGTATCAGGGCCATGCCTGGTATTGTTCTGGAAAGAACATAGGGCTCTTAGGAGGTTGTGATATACTGCTTGCCTGTCCCATGGTATGTGGAGCCTCAGCAGATGAACTGCCTCCCATCACCAAAGGCTACTAGGAGGTAGTATCCTTAGAGGAGAACTCAGTGTTGCACTGGGACCCAGAGGTGGATGGGTATGTTGGGGGAAAAGAAGTAAAGTAAAAGGAACCGAGATTCTGAGGGCACTGTGGAAAGAGTGAAGGTAGACGGTGGGCAGATTGGTTGGATAAGAGGAGGTAATGGGAGGATAGTGTGAGAGAATGCAGATCCAGCTGTAGCTAATGCTCCAGGTTAGAAAGTGATCCTCAGGATAGTGTCCCTTAGTACCCTGTGCTCGCTTGATCATTCTACTGTGGGGATTTCAAACTCCTGTTTTTTACTCTTTCTGTACTTACTTTTTGCATTGTAATTCTTTTAAGGGTCTTCCACAGATCTATAATATTAATCCCATAACAAACTTTTTGAAGTTGGAAACAGTAGTCCAGTAAAGTGATTCTCTCTCTCTCTCTCTCTCTCTCTCTCTCTCTCTCTCTCTCTCACACACACACACACACACACACTATGGTGAAAAACCATGAGAGTAACAGAAAAATTGATTCCTGTTCTAGTTCTTCTGCTCATTAGTTGGAGGAGCAATATCTCTACTATCTCAAATGTCTTCTATTTTAGGGATCTAACAGTACCAGAAATGTACATTTTATCCATTCATCTGTTGAAGGGCACCTTGGCTCTTTCTACAGTTTGGCGATTGTGGCCATTCCTGCAATGAACATTGGGGTACATATGGCCCTTCTTTTCACTACATCT
>PITA01026840.1:7430-22046 GCA_004023965.1 Spilogale gracilis
TGTGCTCGTGCATGTGCTCCTGTGTGTGTATGCGTGTGCTTGCATGCATGTGTGCGTGTGCTGGTGTGTGTGCTCGTGCATGTGCATGGTTGTGCGTGTGCTCATGTGCTTGCGTGCATGTGCTCGTGTGCGTGTGCATGGTTGTTTGTGTGTGCGTGTGCTCGTGTGTGTGCTCGTGTGTGTGTGTGCTCGTGTGTGTGCATGGTTGTGTGCGTGTGCTCGTGTGTGTGCATGGTTGTGTGCGTGTGCTCGTGTGTGTGCATGGTTGTGTGTGTGTGCTCGTGTGTGTGTGCTTGTGTGTGTGCATGGTTGTGTGCGTGTGCTTGTGCGTGTTTGAGTGCAGGCACTGGTGTGTGGTGTGTGGTGTGTGGTCCATGCAGGCCTCCGTGCAAAACTAGAAATGAGTGATTCAGTTAAGTGAATTTTTTTCCCTCCCACGAAAGTTGGGGGGTTGAGACCCGCATGCCACCACGGATGTCACGACTGTCACACAGCGTCCCTCCACGTCCACGAGGCCACGGGCTGTTTGTGGGAAGGCGTGATTAATCTCCACCGTGCGATTCTGGGGGCACTGCTGTGCGTCACCTGTGTGTGCCGAGGGCCTGCACGGCTCAGCCCCCAGCTGACGGCAGGGAGGCCGGGGACACCTGAGTTCCTGGTTGGGAAATCTCCCAGTGGCAACAGGAGGGCCACGGCTCGTGAGGGCCTGCGGTACCCACAGTGCTCGGATGGCCTTGGGTGGCTTACCTTGGTCTCCGGGGGCTGGCCAGGTGGGTGGGAAGAGAACGGGGTCTCAGCCTCCCTAAGGAAGCGGGGTCTGCAGGGAGAGAGCGTTGTGGGCATCCCCAGGCTGGTGGCAGGTTGGCACAGGCGGGCTGTTGGGCATGTGATGACCAAGGCTGTGAGAGGCCATTGTCACCGCACTCTGGGTGGAGGGGCACGGCAGCCCTGCCCGTGAGCCCACAGTGGGACGAGCATCGCCGTGGCCCGTCACCGCCCACGTCTGGCTGAACATGCCCCAGCTGGAACCCGGGACAGGGCAGGGGTGTGCAGGCCTGGTGGTCCCCAGGGCTGGGGGCCCCACGAGGACCCTTGGCGGGTGGTTCAGCCGGGTCAGCTGCCCCGACCTCCACGTTCCACGTGCCGGGTAGAAACCACGGCTCTGCCGGCTTCTCTCTCCCCGGGCCCAAGGCACTCGGACGGGTCAATACCTGTGTGGGTTCGGGGTGGGGGGAGCGCCATGCGGGCAGCGGAAGCAGAGTGCGCCATTTACAGGCCTGGCCAGCTCCCCAGGGAGCCCACCTCCTGTGACGGTGTTCTCTTAGCCTTGAGGTGAAGCGAGCATCTTATAAATAATCCACCACCTGTCTCTTCTGCCTCATCACTCCAGCCACAAGCAGCGAGGGGACGTTCCCTGTAGGAGAGCAGTCAGATCCAATGCAGATGACCTGCTGGGTGCCATGCAGGAGGCTTTTAGTGGTCCCGCTTCCCAGGGTCACCTCAAGAGCCAGGCCAGGGCCTGGGGGCCCGTGTTCCTTCAGGTTCTGCAGGTGAGGGTGGGCCATACTCTGTAGCCCGTAAATCACATTCTGGGGGGGTAGTGATTTTTCCGGGACACCAACACTTAGGGGTCCCTTCAGTTAATCAGCCAGTAGGGGACCCAGAGCAGCCCTGGAAAATGCTGGAAGTTCCCCGAGGTCCCTCACCATTTGTTGCCACGTGCCCACAGCTCACAGCGTGGGGCCTGTCCCTCGAGCCTGCCACGAGGGAGCATCTCCGGGGCCACGTGGAGACACGCCACCCAGAGCACAAACACGGCGCCGCAAGGGCTCGGGGCCTTCACTCGTGGTTTGCTGGGGCTCCTGGTCACTCACTGACTTCGATGACACGAACCCTGGGGAGCAGACCCCACAGCCCCATGGCCTACGTGGCGCCTTTGCATTTGGGGTGGACTGACGAAGCCCGGCGACCCGTGGGCTCGGGGAAGGAGGTGCGTCAGGTCCCCAGCGCCCCGTGTTCTTCCTGTGAGTCCTGCGTCCTCTCTGTCCCTCACTCTGAGGAAACTATTCTCAGAACAAAGCCTCCTTTCCCACTTTCTCTCTTCCGGGGTGAAGCATTGGAGGACTTGGGGGGAATCACTCAGTCCTTCCTGTAGCCCCTGGGGGCTATCTGTCTTCCGTGCACCCTTCTTCCGATCTACTTATGACCAAACCATGGAGAAGCCCTTCCGTACATGGCCTCGGACCCCAGTGTGGGAAGGCAAGTGAGTGGAAATGTCAGTTTGATGGGTCACATGCCCTGGGAGAAGTCAGAGCCTTACTTGCGTTTTCTTCTCGGGTCTGTGTGAAGCGTGCCCCCCAGAGGCGGGGTAGGACTGTCGTCCCACCAAGGGGACCAGCTTTACTGCACTGTGGCGCGGCGCGGCTGGGCACGGCCCCGGCCCTGAGGGGGCGTGAGTGCCCGCGTGTGCTGTGGTGACGAGGGAGGGGCCGCCTGGCTCTAACTGCGGGGGGGGGTGTTACTGGGAAGCCAGCCCAGTTCACGCCAGAGGACCCCCCACTCGCATGGCCCCTTCAAGGCAGGCCCGAATGTTCTGCTCATAATGTTCAGTGCTTCCTCTTAAAGAGGGCCCACAAATGTATACATTTCAAGCCCTGAGAAGCTTGAGCCCTCCCTGTCTCCAAGTCAAGAGACACAAGCTGAGATCACAGCCCCACACCCCGCGAGCATGTGCTTGGCAAGTGACGTCAGCCGGGCCCTCGCGCTGCCCTCGTGGCCATGGCTCCCAGCCTGCTGGGGGCTGACACCTCGACCCTGTCACCAGGCAAAGGTGGCTCGTCATGGTCCCAGCTTCTCTCCCTGTCCTCCACAATCCCCCTCCGCCTCATGTCTTGATAACGAGGCCTTGGACTTGTATCTACCGCCTATCTGACTCCTGAGGGATACCCGAACACAGCACGTCCTGAGCCCCGGAGAAGGGCGCTTATCAGGCAAGACAGCGAAGACCCTCCGTTTCTCTCTTGGAATCTTCGGATGCCCAGAAAAGAGAGTGCTTACTTTTATCAATTTATTAGTCTGTTTCTAGGTCAATAGGCTATCAACCCACTGGGACAATCCATGAAAAGAGCAGGGCTGGGACTGACTGGAAGGAACAGGGAGAAGACACGGATGACCAACACCAGGACAGAGACAGGTGACATCACTACAGAGCCTACAAACGCTGACTGGACGACAAGGGGCTATTATGAGCAGCTCTCGTGCACATTCTCTCTGGTGTTCTGCTGGACTGTTGACCCCTCTTCCTGCCTGCCACACCGAATTCACTACTGTGTCTTTGCAGTTAGGTCTCCAAATAACGCAGCTTAAGACTTTGTTGTTTTTTTAAAGATGGACATGGTTTTCCAGGTGCTTTGCATTTCCACATAAATTGTAGAATCGGTTTGTCAGTTTCTATTAGAGAATCCTCTGGCCTTTGATGGAAATCCCAGTCAATCTATGGAGAAATGTAGAGAAAAATTGACATCTTTTTTCTTTTCATTTTCCAATCCATTACTTTGTTATATTATTCCCTTTATTTAGGTCACCTTAGTTCCCCTCAACAGAGTCTTGTTTTAAATGAATAGGTTTTGCATGTACGGCACATTTTTTGATGCTACTGGTATTGTTTTGATTTCATTTTCCAGTGACTTTGTTGGAAGCATACAGAAATACCGTTAAGTGAATTTTATATATTGGTCTTGTATCCAGTGGCCTTGCAAATGTAATTCTGACATTTTGTAGACTACTTTATATTTTATGTATATAAACATATGTGAACAATGTCAATTTTGCTACTTTCCAACTTTACATTTATGCATGTATTTCTTTATTTAAATTTGTGCTTTCTCTTATTGTCCTGGATAGGACCCATACAGCACATGTTTAATGGAAGTGGTGAGAGCACATTCTTGTCTGTTCCTGACCTCAGGGGGAAACTGTTCAATATTTCACCATTAAGGTTGACGTAGCGGCTGTGGGGTGTGTGTGTGTGTGTGTGTGTGTGTGTGTGTATAAGGTGCTCTTTAATTAATGAAGGGCCTTTTGGTCCTAGTTTGCTAAGGGTTTAAAATATGAACCAGTTTTGAGTTTTATCTTTCTGCATCTATTGGCATAATTACATGATTTTCTTTATTTTTTAATGTGAACAATTTTTGTTTATATTCCCAATGTTTTATTGTAAAATTTTTCAAACATAAAAAATGGAAATGAATGGACACTCACTGCCTAGATTATTTTTCTGTATTTGGTGTATCACATGAAAATCTCCCTCTCTATCCCATCTATCAATTTATTATAAATTTTGATATATTTTGAGTGAAGTTGACATCAGGACCCTGGATTCTTGAACGTCTCAGTGTGTATGTTATTAGGTCAAGTTGAATATTTATGTCTACTTTTGTTTTGAACTAAATACATCACTTTTGAGTGCACTATTTAGTGATTTCTGACAAATGCATGTCTGTGTAACTCTAGCCTGTATCAGTAGGCGGGACACTTTTACCGCCGCGGGGAACTCCTTCATGGCTCCTTCCGGTCAGCGCCGCCTCCCACCGCTCCCACCATACAGCGTTTGGATTGTTTTCTCTATAAAATGGTTTCTTTCTACAGTTTTACTTAAATAGCATCAAATAACATGTCCTTTTGTGTTTGGCTGCTCTCATTTGAGATAATTTTTTTGATATCTGTCTGAGCGGTTGTGTTAGTGACTCATTCCTCTAGTTGCTCAGTAGTATTTCTTGTCCTGCTATATTACCTTGTTTATCCATTCTCCTGTGCTGAACACCAGAGCTTTATCTAACTCTTTGTTCTTATGGATGAAGCTGCCATGAACATTTGCGGACACATCCTTGTGTGATACACACTGTCATCGTTCGTTGGTGCATAACTCAGAGTGGGCTCCTGGATCATAAGGTAGTCGTCTGTTTATTTTTATAAGTTGTGTTCTGACATTCCCAAAATGGTTGTATCAGTTTACATTCCTGCCAATTCCCTTTGCTCTCCCTCCTCATGAAAGTTTGGTGTCATCAATCATTTTTACTTTAGCCAGTCTGAAGAGTGACGGGTTGTCATTTGAATATGCACACCCTTAATGAGTAACGAGACCTAGAATTATGTCATGTGCTTCTTATCCATTCATACATTCTTTAGTAAAGTAGATATTCAACCCAGTGCCCATGTTTACTGTGGTAAATGCTTTGTTTATAAGAAATTGCAGAAGTTGTTCATTCTTCAAGTATTCTGAGTATCAACTCATTGCAAAATATATAGAGAGGATGTTTTATCCCAAAGTATGGTTTGACTATTCAATTGAAAGTTTAAATTTTGATGATCTCTATCAGTTTTTAATGGTTATTGCTTTTTGTACTTTGTCTCTCGGCAGGACATGAAGATACTCTTCTGAGCTGACTTCTAGAAATTTTATGGCTTTAATGTCTGCATTTAGGTCTGTGAGCCATCTTGAGTTAGTTTTCGTGTATGCTGTGAGGTCAGGCTCAGATTTCTTCTGTTTGTGTAGGGCTATCCCATTGTTCTGGAGCTGTGTGTTGGAAAGACTTGTATTTCTCCATGAGATTGTGCTAGCCCTTTGTCAAAAACCAGCTGTGCTGGGAAATGTAGGTCTATTGAAGTACTTGTTATTGTGGACTGGCACTGCACCCTCGTGATTATGGACGGTGTTAGTGAATCCTGACACCGGGTAGTAGAGTTCTTGAACTGTGTTCTTTTTCAGTACTTTGGCTGTGCTAGGTCCTTTGCTTTATTTAAATATAAATTTTCTAATTAGCCAATCAGTTCCTCTGGAGAAGACTGTCAGAATTTTGAAAGAGTTATTTGAATTATAGATATATTTGGGGGGAATAAATATCTTAGTTATGTTGCATTTTCTAATCTAGGACATTTTATATCTCTCCATTTACTTGAATCTTCTTGACTTTGTCTCAGAAATGTTTAGTAGTTTACAATGTGGAAGTTCTACACATTAAAAAAACATATTGTTGATGTTTTGGGGATTCTTTGATGTTATTGTAAATGGAAATTTTAAAATTCAATTTTCTAATTGTTTGCTGCCAGTATATAAAACACACTTGATTCTGAATTGACCTTATGTCCTAAATTCATCCATCATTTCTAATGGCTGTTTGCACAATGTTGAATAGACTTGGTGAGGATAAACATCTTTACCTTGTTTCTGAACTTAGTTGGGGAGAATTTTGTCAGATGCCTTTTATTTTATTATCAAAATGATATTATATATCTCTTTCTTTTCTAGTGTGCTAAGATGGTGAACCAAGTTAGTTGAATATTGAATGTTAAATGTCTTGCATTCCTAGTATAAAAACTCTTGATCATGATATTAAATGTTAAACCCTACTTTGTGTCTCCTTTATATTTTGCTGGATTTGATTTGCTAATAATTTGTTCATGAGAAATACTGGTCTGTAGTTTTCCTTTCTTGTAATATTCTTCATCAGGTATTAGGTATTAGTACCCTATGGTATTAGGGTTTTTCTGGCTTCATAAAATGAGCTGGAAGTGTTTTCTCTTCCTATACCCTCTGAAGGAGCTTGTATATTATGTTTATTATTTCTGTCTTGATTGTTTGAAAGAATATTCCCGTGAAATTATCTGGATCTGGAGTAATTTTGTTAAAAAAAATAGGTGTTTAGTACCTTTAACAGATACAAACCCTTGGTAGTCTCTATTTTGTGTGTCTCTTTTGGTAAGTAGTTTCAAGTCATCTCCTCACTGCTAAGCTGTAAAATTAGTGGTATAAACTTGTTCACAATATCTTTTCACTCACTTCTCAAAGTCTATAGAGTCTATAGTGATACACATTTTTCCTTTTCAAGTGTTCTAATTTGTTATTTCTTTTTTTGGTCCACTCGTAATGTGTTTTATTATTTTTATAAATCTTTTTATAGGATCAACTTTTGACTTTTTATTTTTTCCTGCTGCATGTCTCTTTTCTATGTCATTGATTTATACTACTAATTTTATTATTTGCTTTCTTCTATTATTTTCTTAGGGTTAATTTGCAGGATTTTTTCCCTAGTTTTATTAGGGAGATCTTAGATAATCAATTCTTAATCTTTCTTATTTTTTAATACATGCATCCATACCTCTTAATAACTTAAATATACCTCTTATGTAGTACTTTCACTGCATTTAACAAATGCCAATATGTTTTTAAATGATCTTTTCATTGGAAAGATAGTCTAACTCTGTTTTGATTCCTGGTTTACTTATACCAAGCAGGGAACAATACTGCCTATGAATTCAATTTTTAAATATAGCTTGAGACTTAATTAATGGACAGAATATGGTCAGTTGAGGCAATTGTCCAACTTACACATCTTTAAAAATGTGTCTTCTGCAGTCACTGAGTAAAATGTTCAATATATATCTATCCTGTTCTTGGCTGTTGTGTGGTTATACTCTCTAATTTTTTTTACTGATTTTTTTTCAATCAGTTACTGAAAATATGCCTTGAAATATCTACCTATGGTTATAGGTTGACCTATGTCTTTATCTATATATTTTCTTTTTATATTTTCAAGCTATGCCTATAAAGTTTTTTTCCAGCTTCATTTTATATCTTAATTTATTATGAAATTTCTCTCATTACTTCCACATTAACTTTTATTTCATATTGTATTTTGTCATATGTTAATATAGCCTCCATGCTTTTATTTCTTTTAGTGTTTCCTATTCCCAAAACTTGTACTTCAACCCATCTATGTTATTGTGATTGCTGTATGTCCCTTATAGGCAGCACATAGTTGGGACTTTTTTTTTTCCTTCTTAAAAAACCAGTCTGACAAGCTTCATCATAATTGGAATGGTTAGTGCTTTAACATTTAATTTAGCTGCTTTCATAGTTGGGCAGCCTGTCTAATACTTTGTGATTTGCTTTCTGCTCATGCTGTCTGTTATTCTCTCATTCCTCCTTTCTTTTCTTGGGATTAAGCAAGTATTTTTATTACTTCCTTTCTTCCCTCCTCTACTGACATTACAGTTCTATATTTTTCATTTCCCTCTAGTTTAAAAAATGTATACTTGATTTATAGAGATTTACCTTAAATTAGTACTTTTACTACTTACTGGGCAATTGATGAATCTTAGGAAAGATTTTTGTCACGTTTCCCACTCTTGCTTTTTGTGCCATTTGTATTAGATTTCACTTCTTCCCTTGTCAGAAATGTTGCAAGATGTCTTTCCCGTGGTTAATTTTAAAGATTAATATCTACCCGGAAATTTAGCTTTTCTGGTGCTCTTTGTTGCTTCATGTATTTTTATAATTCTTTTCCTTTCCTCCATTCCCTACTTTGGCTTTATTTTGCCTTGTAATACGAGTCATCAGAGCTGAATTTTCTTAATTTTTTTTTGTATGAAGACATATATATTTTGCCTCCATGATTTAAAGAGTATTTTGTTGGGTATGGAATTCGAGGTTAGTAGGTTTCCTGCTTCCTTTCACCACTTAAAGAGCGCATTCCATTGTTTCATGACTTCCATAGTTTCTGGTGAAAAGTCTCTCATTTGTCTTATTTTTCTTTGAAAATACCATGTCAGTTTTTTCGAATTTTTAGATTTTTTTTTCTTTGTACTTGGTTTTCAATAGTTTGATTTGGTTTCCTTTTCCCTTTTTTCAAAAAGGATTTTATTTTTAAATAATCTCTACACCCATGATTGTGCTCGAACTTACAACCCCAGGATCAAGACACATGCTTCAAGTTAGTCATGAGCTCTGCTTGCCTTTTATTTATCGTATTTGTGTTCATGAAATTTCTTGTATCTGCATGTTGATATCATTCATTTTGAGAAGATATCAGTCACTGTACCTTTAAATATAATTTCTTTCTGTCCCTTTCTCCGTGTAAGATGGGACTACTTGATAATTAGCTTTTTGGAACATATTTCATTATCTTTTGTACTCTATAGTGAAACATAGTCTGCTCTGTTCTTTTTATTCTTTCTTGTCTCTGAGTTTAACTTGGGGTATTTTTTATTGACCTTTCAGTTAATTAATCACATCTTTAACTATATTCAGTCTACTATCAAACATTCCTAATTAATTCTTAAATTCAAATATTGAAGTTTTCATTTGCAGAATGCCAACTAGGTCTTTTTGTATAGATTTCTATTTTTTATTGAAATTTCCTATATTTAATTCATGTTACCTTTTTGGCTATTTTATTTATTTTCTTTATTAGAGTTACTTTAAAGTTTTTGTTAGATAACTTCAAAATCTGAATAATCTGTAGATATATTTCTATTTTCTGTTGTTTTTCTATTAACTACTTCTCCATTTTTTCCTGCCTCTTTATATTTCTCACAGAATCTGACTGTGTGCGGGACCCTGGGAGACATCGTGGTAAGGAGAGCCGCCATGTTAGCTGCGGTCCTGTCACTCTAATGGGACTTTTCCTCATAAGTACTGTGCAAGTACAGGGAATTTCACTTTGTCTTTCTGGCCCAGCACTACTGTTCTGCTGGCTCTTTGTTCTTCTATTGCTCTCCAAAGTCTTTAAAACTATGAATTGATTTTATCAATTGGTTGATTGATTTTATCAATCACTGGTTTATCAATTAACCCAGGTTTACCCCTAGGTTTACAGTGATATGTACCCTGTTGATATTTACTACACCTTATTTGGGAGTAAAACTCTCAGTGACTTTTTAAAAAATATACTTTATTATATATATTGACTCCCACTGATGAGGAAAGCTACCTGGAGCCAGTTGGCGGGACCATTTGATGAAGCCCTGTGCTCATGGAGAGGCTAGAATTTGATGGGGCTGCATGGGAAAGGCACCGGGGAGACGGGACAATGTCCCAGTGGGGCTCCCCCTTGTCTCATCCCAATCCTGACTTGCTCTCTTGTGCTGTGTGTCGCTGTGAGTGGGGAGAAAGTCTGGGAAGACAGTGGCAGGAGATGCTAAACAGGGAAAGAGGGAAATCTGTTGATGGGGCAAGAGAAGAAAAGGCTGTTCTGGACTATTTTCAGCACCAGAACTAGGTTCAGAGGTAACGTTTCTGGAGAGAACATCCTTCTGGCCCTTCTGCTGAGGTCCTGAGAGCCTCCCCACTGTGATAGTGACCAGGGTCACCCCTCTGGTGCTGTTGGTGCTTGCCCTGAGACGGGAGGCAGCCGCTGGTCTGCACATTCTGGGCAGGGTGCCTCCGGAGATGGAAAGACGGGATTCTCACGATCACCATGTGTGTCTCCTTGCTCAGCTGGCGCAGAGTGGGAGGTCCCCGCCTGGCACTTGTTAACTGACTGTGCCTTGGGAAGACAAAGGGAGCTCAGCACTGGGGTGTCTGTTTGCCTGTGAACTGTGACAGAGACACGGAGAAGCATTTCCCTGTAATCATCAGCCTGGCTGGAAATGCTAACCATCAATCTCCCTGTGCATGCAGTGTCTCTGTTTAAAAGCTGATAGAGTGTCTCCAAAGGGCTTTTTTTTGCTCTTTGTTTAAAATGACATATAAGGGGCCTGGACTTATCAGTGTCTCTGAATGCGTTTTCCGTGCTCTGTCCCCACTGGGGGATTCAGTCCATTCTAATGACTATGTGCAGGATTGATTTTGAGCTTGGAATAATTTAATCCATCAATTTAACATTAAATGAATATGCAAAGGGAGTCTCTGTGGATGAAAAACAGAAGAGGGACATTCTTATTAATTTGCAGTGGGCTTGAGGAATGGGAACTCTCTGCTCCTATTAGGGTCTGCCATCTGGCCCCACGACTGGCCGCCGGTTGGTGGGAGGACGCTGCCGCAGCTGCAACCTGACCAGGGTTCCGGGCAGCAGAGCAGGCTCACGGCTCTCTGCGGTGGATGGCGGTGTTGATGCCCCATGCCGTGCTCTGGGGGTGCCCGGGTGAGGCAAGCTGGCGTCCCGCCTCTGAGCCCTGCGGTGTGGAGCCAGACGAGAAGCCCGAACCGGAGGCTGTTGCTTCATCTGACATCACATCTGATGCTCAGGATTCGGTGACAGGGCTGACGGACTCCAGACTTCTTTGACCCCAAAGGTGTGATGGGAGTTTTGGAGAGTGGACCATGGGACAGGCCTGGGGAAATCAAAGGCCGTCTCTGGTCCCCACGGCAGTGGGAGAAGCAGAGAGCCCGGGCTGCACGCGCTCTGATGCGGGGAGGTGGGGCCGTGCCCGCAGCCTGGCGCCCGCCGCGGTTGGGGACCTGGCTCCCTGCTTCCGCAGCATGGTCACGAAGCAGTCCGCATCGGGAAGCCCCGCGGGGTCGTTCCAGTGTGAGTCCCCGACTCTCCTCAGCAGGGACAGCACGGCTCCCCTTCTGGGGACTAATTCCTTCCCACACGCATGACCCCCTGGGATGCCTCCCACGCTCTTGCTGTGCGTTTGTGGACCAAGAGTGGCAGTCTTGTTCCCCGGAAACTGTCGAGTCTTTCCAGTCTGGCTAGTCCTCCTTCCGCCTCATCACGCGCCCGTGAAGAGCCTGGGATGGCTGTTCCTGGCGCTGCGGGAGTTTGCCCCGGAGGCCGCGCCGTCCCCGGAGGCCCTCGTGCGCGTCTGTGCGGATAGGGCTGTGCGCGGCCTGGGCCCTGAGGCTGCAGCACTGAGCACAGTGCACGCGAACCCCGGGCTTCCGGAGGCCGCTGCGGCGCGGATCTGTGCCATCTGAACAGCGGCGTCTCCGCAGAGGTCCGGGCTCATTCACGGTACCCGTCCCACCGCTTGGAGCAAAGGTCGTCTGTTTCCATCGCAAGCAGCCCACACGCTCTGACAGGTGTCTCCAGTGAGCAGACTAGTGCTGACTCCACGTCGCCGCGCCTTCCTCTCTCCACGCAGTGTGGGAGGCGAGGACCTTCCTGGAAGGCGCTGGGGGCCGGGGGATCCAGTCGTTATAGGAGACCCCGTCTAAGTGGTGGAAGGAGAATTTCGGTGGGCAGGTGACCTCAGTGCCCACGGACACGAATTCTAATGACATTTACAGGCTACGTGTTAGGTATTGAAAGAGTCATAACAGTGTCCACGTTCCCAATTGCCCCCTTGTCAAAATTACCGCTGAAGGACCTCACGGTGGCTACTATTTCAATCAGGAAGCATCATTCTCCGCGGGCCCTAACGGAGCCTCTGGGAGGCCGCCTCACCCATGAAGCCACATCGTGACTTGCCCCGGGGTCTGTTCTTCTCCGTGTTGTCACCACCTGGGCCAGCCCTCTGTCCTCCCCTCTGCCCCACAGGCCCCACAGCCACCGGGCGGCGTGGATGGTCTCCCGCTCATCCGGGCTCTGGGGCAGCCCCCAGACTCAGCCTGGGCCCCCAAGCTCTGTGAGCCCCGGGGGTGCCCACTCCCCGGCTCTTCCCGAATGATGGGCACCCAGTGTTCCCGAGTGATGCTTGAGCCCACGTGTGGTGGGACGGACACGTCCTGGCTGGAGGATCTCGCCTGGACACAGGGACACGCACTGGGCAGTGTGGCAGCGAGGGGGTCTCTCGATCCAGTCTGTCAGCTCAGGTCAGGCGGGCGCCATCCAGGAGGCTCCGGCGCTCGGAGGCGATCGCACCAACAGTGGACCCTGACCTGGGTGCGCGCTGGGGGCCCGGCGTGTGGTGTGTGTGGGCCCGCCTGCCTCTGACAGCCCGGGACAGCGTGGGGTGGGCTGTCCCGTGACACAGCCCCTGGGACAGCCCCCGGGGCTCCGGGAGGACACCCTGCCTTCAGAGTCCCTTCGTCAGGCTGAACCAGATCTCTGGAGAGCCCCACCCGGCTGCAGTAGGAGCTCGCTGCTGTGGTGGCCACAGGCCCAACACGGACACTCAGAGGGGGTGATGCCACCCCTGGGACTCTGGGAGGCCGAAGAGCGCCGCGAGGGAGCGAGGGTGCCATGGTCACACCTGTCCTGCCTGTCACTTGGCAGAAGCTAGCAAGGAAGCCCTTCAGGGTCACCTGCTCTGAGGAAATGTGGCCCCGGGGCACCTCCCCCATGCACATGCGTCCAAGAGTGCTCGTGGGGAGCGGCGGGGGTGGGGTGCACTGGGTGCGGCGTGGGAGGGAGCCCTGCAGACCTTCCAGACGCCCCTCCCACGCTGCACCTCCAGCTGGGGCCCGGGACGCTGGGCACAGAGGGAGAGGCGCGGGCCGCCCCGGGTCTGGACGTGCTGTCTCTGGGCTGCTGCGTTCTGCGAGGGCCTCCATGGGGGAGCCGGACCGTAGGGGGGCCTCGGCCACGGACATCCTGCAGCTGTCACCCCCACATCTGCTCCTGGGGAGGAGGCGGGCTTCTGGCTGGCCCACAGGCCTGCTGCTCTGAGGATTGCCGGGCCTCCAGGCAGCGAAAGCAAGCGAGACCGTGGGAGACTCTCTGCCCACCCTGTGCCAGTCGCGCCCCTGCCCTGGGTGCCAAAGTGCTGTGGCCGTTCTTGGGGTCCCCTTGACTGCGGCACTGCAGGTCTGGCCTGGCTGGGGGGCTGCGGGGGGCGCCTCTCCCTGAGCACGCTGCCTCCTTCCCCTGCAGGCTGGGGTCAGCATCTCTGTGTGGGGCTGGGGGGACGCCCCCACCCACCACCCCACGGGCCAGGAGGCCTCCCACCAAAGGAGGACACCCGGGAAGCTGAGGGCCTCAGCCACGCCGCGGTCTCTCGCAGTGGTGGCTTCTGGTTGTCGCCGGGCCATCGTGTGGAGTCTTGTCTCTGCCTGAACTAGGAAGAGCGGCCTTTTGGGTGTGGATTTCTGGTGTGGTTTCGTTGGCCATTGTCGTGAATGCGAACATTGCAACAATGCTCTCCGTCAACTGCCCGAGAGATGTAAGTTCTCCCTACCTCCTGCTCGCAGCTTGTCTCCGGTCAGCCGGCCTTCTGCCTCTACAGCCCCAGGCCTGAGAGCCCCTGACGTCGTCGCCTTTGGACAACTTATGGTGGGTTTGGGGGTTCAGGAGCAGCTGAACAGCCTTTAGCAGCCCTACGCAGCTAAACACTGCAGTAAGATGGCTTTGGTGAAAAGACCTAAACTGTTTTGGGGGAGAGAACAGGAAAGCAGACAGGAGAGCGACCGAGAAGCTGGCGAGGAAAACGAGACACGCGGTGTATTCGGTGTATTCGCTTAGAATCAAGGCGGAAAAATCCCGGGGCAGGGGAGGGAGCGGAGAACCAGCCTGGCCGCCCCAGCTGTGCAGGGTGGGATCGGAAAGTGCGGGAATCAGGGACGAGGGTGGGGCAGTCTCGAGAAGCAGAGGCTTGTGTCTGCCCCCGGGGACGCCCACCGCCCGGGACATGTGCGTCACTCTGAGTGCTGGGGGAGCGGCCGCTCCGGAGGGAGAACCCAGCTGCTGGAACAGGCTGCCCCCAGCCACACTCGGAGGGCTCCCTCTGGGCTCTGCGGGCACAGTGAGGACCCTGAGTCAGTGCCCCGAGGCGGCTGTAACAAAGCACCACGAGATGGGTGCTGTAAAGAAAAGAACTTGATTCTCCCATTGTTCTGGGGTCAGAAGTCTACATTTAAGGTGTTGGCAAGGCTGTGCACCCTCTGGAGGCTCTTGGGCAGAATCTATTCCTGGTTTCTTCCCCCTTTTGTTGTCCCCTGGTGCTCCCTGGTGC
>PITA01026841.1:0-13570 GCA_004023965.1 Spilogale gracilis
CCGCAGTTGGGGGCGGGGATGGGGCGGGGTCCGCAGTTGGGGGCAGGTGCCAGCCCCGCCCGTCGCGCCCCCGCCCAGGTGTGGAGGAAGTGCCGGATGCGCATCTTCACGGTGGCCCAGGTGGACGACAACAGCATCCAGATGAAGAAGGACCTACAGATGTTCCTGTACCACCTGAGGATCAGCGCCGAGGTGGAGGTGGTGGAGATGGTGAGGCGGTCTGCGGGGCTCTGCGCCCAGGGGGTTCCGGGCACACGCCATGCGTGCTCCGGCCGAGTCCCCTGGGCCCTGGCGAGTCTGCGGCAGTGTGAGGTGCTGTGTAGACTGTGCCTCGGGTCCAGGCTGATGAGTTTAGGGCTCAGGGGAGGGGAAGGGGGACCTCCAAGGGGCGTGCCCCCCTCAGCATGTTCTGGGGGCAGTCGTGACAGCTGGCCCATCACAGGTCGTGAAGCCGCGGTCTGGGCTTCTGGGCTGCAAACCCCAGTGTCCCTGCCTGCAGACTCCCTGGAGTGGGTTTTCCAGCCACGTCCACGTGGACTCGTGGTCTCCCCATGTCGGGCTTCACATTGGGCCGCGGGGTAGTTCTGTCGCGCTCCTGGGGGCTGTGAGGGGGCGCTTGTATCCCTTTGTCTCCTGCTGTCCCCCCCCAGCCCTTCCCATCTACGTTCGGGAATCTCACGTGACGTTAGGTTCTGGGAGCTGAACACAGCTGGGGTGAAACAGCCCTGGGGTGCGGCGTGGGGGACACTGCCCTGAGGCATGGACTCTTGCGGTTTTACAGTAATTGTGGTTGTGTTTCATCTAAGTTTTTTCTAAGATTTATTTATTTGAAAGAGAGAATGAGTGAGAGAGAGCACAGAGAGGGAGAAGAGGGAGACACCGAACCCCACCGAGCAGGGAGTCCGGGGCCGGACTCCATCCCAGGACCCTGGGATCTTGACCTCAGCCGAAGGCAGTAGTTGGGTTTTAAAGCTGCTGATTTTGCTCAGTTTCCCCAGTCGTACTTGGTGCGTTGTTTGTACCCCAGCTTGGTCGCGGCCACGAGTGCAGGTTCTGTTTCATCAGGAGTGGTGTGCAGGGTCCCGGCACCGGAGAGTGGGCCGCGCTCCTGCCTCCCAGGGGGGGGTCCGTGCGCTCCTGCCTCCCGGGGGGGGTGGCCCGCGTGCTCCTGCCTCCCGGGGGGGCCGCACACTCCTGTGGAACCGAGCACGGCTGCGGGTGGAACCTGCTTCGCCAGGCCCTTCCAGCGGGAGGTGGGCAGGGTCCCTGCCCTGCGTCTGGGCTGTTCGCGGGGCGAGCTTCCAGCCCGGGCCCGGCTCTGTGGACGAGGGCCCAGGGCGCCCCACGGGGGAGGACAGTGTTGAACGCCAGGAGGGGTCACTAATCAGGGAGATACTTCAGTCAGCAAGGCTCAGAGGAACGTGTGTGAGCGTGAGCCAGGCGTGTTGGCGGGGAGGCTTTGGGGTCAGTGTTAATACCTGCCTTAAAACGAGTCGACTTACAGGCTTTGCAATGAGCTCTGGGGGAGTAAGCGTCCGTGCGGGTCGGGCCCGCAGAGTCGGACTCTTGGCCAGCAGCCACCTCGTGGATGTCCCTGGGGGTCAGCAGTAGGAGGGCTGCCCACACTCACCCCCTTCCTGGATAGCTGGTGTGGGAGGCAGGGAAACGTTTCTGCAGACGGTGTCTCTAAAATATCTGAGAAACCCGAGAAAATACTGAGTTCAGTAATGTCCACCGACGCAGAAACAATGCGTCAGAACCTGTCTCCCCGTTCACGGGACGCGGTCCAGACCGTGGGAGCGGTAAGCAGGGCCTGTGGCCCCGCCGGATGGGACCCCAGAGCTTCACGGAGGGTCTCGGGGTGCTCCCTGCTCTCACACCCCAGAGGGTAGAGGAGGTGGTGCTGGCCTGACACCGACCCCGGCCGGGACACGCGGGAGGACCCAGGGCCACGTGCCTCGAGGGGCAGGCCAGGGGCTGGAGAAGATCCAGACACAGCCTCTGCAGGCCGTCGGCTGTCCTGGTGCACAGGACGGCGCTTGTTGGCTGTGGTGCGACCACGCGTGGTGCGGGGTCCCCAGGGGCCGTCCCTCAGGTCGTGAGCAGACACGGGAGCAGCTGTGGCGGTCAGCCACGTGCGCTGTTCAGGGGCTGCTGGGGCCGAGGGCGCGAGGGCACGGGGAGGGGACACCGGGCGCGGCGGGGACGGCGGTGGGGAGGCATGGCAGCCCAAGCCCGTGTCTGCTTCTGCACTGTAGTCATTGGCTCCCTAGGTTGAAAATGACATTTCGGCGTTCACGTACGAGAAGACGCTGGTGATGGAGCAGAGATCCCAGATGCTGAAGCAGATGCAGCTGTCCAAGACGGAGCGGGAGAGAGAGGTGCGCGTGCAGGGCGTGGGGAGAGAGAGGTGCGCGTGCAGGGCGTGGCGGGCGGCTGGCACCCCTGCTCGCACATGCAGCAGGTGTCCCCTCGGGGGCCGTCCGTCCCCACTCCTGATTTTCCGAGTGCCTGGGTGGCCCAGTTCTGCTCCTGCCTCCGCTCTCTGCACGCGTCTCTGTGGTCTGCACCCAGGCTGGGGTCCCCCCATCCACACACGTGGGCCTGCCTGGACCAGCGTCCTCCGACCATCCCAACCCTGCTCCTGTCCAAACCATAGTGGCCCCCCCCAGCCTCCCTCCTTCCTGTTCCTCGTCTGGCTCGGAGCCACAGTGAGTCCCTGAGAGCCAGGGTGCTGGCCTCTCCTCCGGGTGGCATCCCAGACCTACCCGCACGTCACCCTGCAGTTTCTCTGTCCCGAGCCCCATTGTCGCCTCGGGCCTGGCTCTCTGGGCATCGGTCGTGTAGCCTATCCAGCCCCAAGATTGGGCTCCCTGGCTTTCTCCGTGCTGCTGGCCAGGGCGTGGATGGATAAACGGGACAAACTGAGGGACGGATGGACAGGGTGGGGGGAGGCTGCCGTGCGTGGAGCCGTGTCAAGGACAGACTTGGGGCTATAAGCATCCCCTCGTGTTAACACAGACACGTGGGCCATTCTCAGTGGCCTACAGAGCTGGGTCAGGAGGAGGGGGACCGGCTGGGGGTCGGGGTGGTCCCAGGGTCCTGGCTTCTTGTCGGCGCCCAATTCCTCTCGGGAGCGTGTTGGGGTGCTGAGGTCACAGGATGGGTCCTGTCCCCGTGCCCTGCTCTTGTGCCAGGCCCAGCTGATCCACGACAGGAACACCGCGTCCCATTCCGTCGTGGTCACCAGAAGCCAGGCCCCGTCCACCCCAGACAAGGTGCAGATGACCTGGACCAAGGAGAAGCTGGTGGCTGAGAAGTACAAGAGCAAGGAGCCGGGCGTGTCTGGGTTTAAGGACCTCTTCAGTCTGAAGCCGTGAGTGCCGGCCTGCAGGGCCCCCAGGCTTGGGTGGGGGGCTTCAGTCTGTGCTGGCTGTGGGCACGTCCCTGTGGATGCGTGGGCCCAAGGCCACCGTTCACGAGGATCTGGGCGTCTGTGTTCTGGAGCCCCGCAGCTCGGGGTCAGGGCTCACGGGCGGCTGGGGACTCCCGGTTGTGACTCTGCCGTCCGGGCAGGGTGCCCGTGGGGGCCACGGTTCGGCCTGTGGCATTGAACTGGGTGCCCCCAGGGCTGGCACAGGTCGGGGAAGGGGCCGGGGGAGGACGGCCGGGACGTGTCCAGTGACTGGTCACAAGTACATGCTGCACGTGTTCACTCCCGAAATAACTCGTTTTTTATGTTTTCTCTCCCACGTAGAGAATGGGGAAATCTGTAAGTCCTCTCGTTTTATTTAGGACGCTTCATAGACTTGTTTCCTTGCATGCTTGGCCACACTGCTCTTGTGAAGTGCGTGTGCATGTGTGCCAGCTGTGTGTGTGCGCACGCGTGTGCAGCCGTGTGTGAGTGTGCAGCCGTGTGTGCGTGTGCACGTGCCCGCCCCGGGGCGGAATCCGGCTGCTGCCCCTGGCTCCCCTCTGTCCCGAGCCCGCGGCCGAGCTCCACCCTCCGAGGAGCGGGGACTGCGCTGCGGGGAGAGCGGGTCCCGAGCCAGCGCTGGAGCAGAGGGGATCCGGAGCTGGGGGAGTGCGCAGGGGCTCCGTCCGCATCCCTGGGGGCCGACCCTCCCCGGGACCGAGCATGTGGACATCTGTCCACTCCGTGGGGACAGAACCTCCTCCTGCTCCCGGCCCTGGGTGTGGAGAGGGGTGTGGACGGACCGTGAGCATGCTGCGACGCTGGGGGCAGCTGGAGGGCAGGAGGGGGTCCCGCCTGAGGCTGCCGCACGGCCCTGCCCCGGAACCTGCGGGCGTGTCCCCAGTGGAGGGACATGTCCCCCGCGGAGGGATGCAGAGCACTGAGGCCGGGAACTTCCCTCTCTGCAGCCCTCGGAGCCCCTGTTGAGTGCTAGCACGGAAACGAGCGGAGTTGGGCGTGGAGGGCGTGAAGCCCGTGGACGTGGTGGGGTCTGCAGGGAGGGCGGGGCACGGGGCTCTCCTGTCGGGTCCCCTGGGAAAGTGCCCGCAGAGACGACAGAAGCATGGAGACACGGGAACAGGGTTTCTTCCCTAAGATGCTCTGTGAGCCGTGGGCCTGCTGACGGTGTCCGCGGGGTCCAGGGGGCTCCCGGTCGAGGGGTCAGCTGGAAGAAGCTTCGGGAGAGCGGAGGTCGGCCTGTCGGTGGCCTGACGGGCTGGGTGACTTGGTACACAGAGGCGCCCGTGCGCTGTGGCCCCGCTCTGCCCCCCATCCCGGTGACGGGCACGGTGCTGCCTGCCCTCCTTCGGCCCGGGCGGCCCACCACCACCACCCTCTGCTCCAGGCTGTTTCGAACACGCTTCCACCCAGTTCCCTCACCCTGTGAGTTCACGGCCCGCTGGTGCAAGCAGAAGCAGGTGCCGCCAGCTTAGCGTCCTGGGAACACGAGGCGCGTGCCGGCCGTCCCCACGCCCCTGGGAGCCCACAGAGCCCGTCACCCTGGAGCCAAGGGCCCTTCCAGCCAGACCCAAAGCCCTGGTTTTAAGATTATGTGTGTGTTCAGACTCCCAGCCGTAAGGGACCCTCTGGGACCACACGGACGCTCCATTCTGAGCGGCTCTTGTCCCCAGACCCTGGTAATTGTGGTCTGTCGAGGGAGCTAACCCATGGTTCTTGTCGCGGAAGATCTGCCCAGCCTGTCATTTTATCAGGTGAAACCAGACAGGAGGGGGGCTCGGCTACCTCTTTTCCTCCTGGGGATTGGTGGTTGTGATGGGGTCTGTCCGGCCGAGCTGGTGACGGCGTGGCCTGGATGCGGCCCCATGGGCCTCCCCCGACAGTGCAGTGGCGCCTCTCTGCCCGCCCCTGCGGGGTCTGGGGCGTGGGCTCTGCCCTCAGCGGGGCTGCAGCTCAGGCGGCTGGGCCGCCTGCAGAGTCCTCTGTGCGGCTCACCCAGAACTGGCCGGGTTTCTAGGTTTTCTAGCTCAGGAGTGATGGACGCCTCGGGGGCAGATGACCCTCTGGGCAGCGTCTCCTGAGTGCTCCCTGGGACGTGCTCAGAACCACAGGGACCCGTGGCCACCCGGCACATGTGGGGTAGACAAAGACGAGGCCCCGTCCGGGAGTGTGGGCGGACCTGTGGAGGACCATCGCATTCCACGAGGCCAAGGGGCAGGAAACCCTTGACGGGGGGTCAGAAGCGCTCGCCCTCTGCTCTCAGCCAGGGGCAGCAGTGTCCCAGCGGCCGAGACCCGGTGTGGACGGACCCTTGTGGCCTTGTTTTTGACCCTGTCTCCAGCTCGGCACTGGGTTGGCTGGGTTCCTCCTCCACAGCATCGTGGGGGTCTCCTGGGACCCCCACCCCTGTTGGGCAAGTGAGACGCCCCCGTCTGCTCCGTCGGGGGACTTGGCTCAAGGCTGTGTGGGAAGCAGGGTGGGCCTGACCCTCAGCTGGGGTGCGCGTGTGAGAGCCCTTCACGCCCAGCAGTGCGTAGTTCGCGCATAGACGTAGAAGCTTGGGGTTTTTAGTGCCGTCCCTCCCCGTGGGGTCTCGGGGTGCTGCTGATGCCGCTTGAGCCCTGAAGGAGCTGGCTGGGGCGCTGAAGGGTCCTCTCCCTGCAGGAACCACTCCAACGTCCGGAGGATGCACACGGCTGTGAAGCTCAATGGCGTCGTCCTCAGCAGGTCCCGGGGTGCACAGCTGGTCCTGCTCAACATGCCAGGGCCCCCCCGAAACCGGCAGGGGGATGAGAACTGTATCCTTTGAGTGTGGAGCCTGCGACCTCGGGGTCACAAGGAGCAGACTCAGCCCCCCGGTCTGGGGGCCCCAGGGGAATGGTTCTCGATTGGTCTGGGGTGTCCTGGCCACTCAGTCCTCAGCGAAGAACCTGGGACCTGCGGGAGCTCAGACCACAAGCCAGGTGAACACCCAGTGTGGGGCCAGGGGACCCTGGACCCTGCCCCGGGACGCGTTCGATGCTGGCTGCCAGCTCCCATGCCGGCCAGCGCCCTTGAGACGTGAGGGCCCCATGTCCCCTTCGTCCCGGACGGGCCGTACCCTGTGTGTGCCCCACCCTGCAGCCCCTCTCAGCTTGGGTCCCTTCTGAGGCTGCCGGGCCTGACCTCGGAGGTCACAGTTCAGCTCTGCCCCGAAGCGGGCTATTAACCATGTGTCCTCTGGGGGGGCGGGTGTCCCGCGCTCCTGTCTGGCACTGGGAGGCGGGGGGAGGGAGGACCCAGCAGGGGCTCTTGAGCCTGGATCCGACCACAAGCAGGAGGCCTCCGCACCTGCTTGGTGGCCTGGGGCTGGTGGGCCTGTTTGGGGTCTCGCCCCGGGGGGAGGGCGAGCTCTGGTTCCCGGGCGGGAGCGTGCTGACCCTGAGCGTGCCCAGAGCCTGGCTGGGGCCCTGTTGGGCGGGGCTGGCGTCCCAGGCCGAGCCGCAGGCCTTCTACCCACACATCGACCTCTCTGCCAGGGACTCCCGGCCACGCAGCCAGATGTGTCCTTAACTCGGGTCACCCCAGATATGGAGTTCCTCGAGGTCCTCACTGAGGGGCTCGACAGGGTCCTTCTGGTCCGGGGCAGTGGCCGGGAGGTGGTCACCATCTATTCCTGATGCTCAGCCCCCCCAGGAGCACAGCGGGTGGGCTGCGGATCGTGCCACATGTGGTTTCCTACAGAAATTTCCAGAACAGCCCCACAGCTCCGCTCTCCAGGCCAAGAGCCAGCACATGGCTGCAAAGATTTCCTCATGGGGAGGGGAGGCGTCGATGCCCCGGAGGGAGGCTCGTGGCGACTCAGGGTGAGAGCGATAGCGTTGGCCACACGCTCAGGCTGTGGATTCCAGAAGTGGTTTCCGTGGCCAGACCTCCGTGGTTGCCGTGGTCACATCCAGTTCTGCCTTGTTTGGGATGCTCATGAGAAGCCCCGCTTGGACTGAAGGTCACCTTGGGCCACGGGTCTGCTCAGGAAGGTGGCCGAGGGCCGTGGTCCCTCAGTCAGCCTCCTCAGTGCCTGTCCCTGTTCGTGTTCCTGTAACTTGGGGCCAAGGAGGGATGGGCTCAGCTCAGTGGCCTTGCTCAGCGTGTCTGCTGGTTCAGGAGCATCTAGAAAGGGAGCCCGGGTCCTCGGGGACGTGCGTGGGCATCACGGGTGGGTGTGTTCTGGGGGCCTCTGGCTCCAGGGAGCCGCCTGAGGGACAGAGGCCCAGGTGCACGTCCTGCCACCCCCAGGCCGGGTCTGCAGCGGGGACGCCAGCCGTGGCCTGCACGGTTTCTGTGAGGTCACCCCGCAGTTCCCCGCCTGATGCGTGTGCGCCCGTGGCCCTCCGTGGCCGTGCAGTGCTCCATGGGGGCGCTGGGCGAGGTCCTGGGGGACTCGGGCCGCAGCCTGCATGCCTGTCCCCTCCGGCCAGCACACGGGACGGTGACAGCCTCAAGCAGGGCACGATGGGCTGTTTGGATGGTCTGTGGACGTCGATGGTCGTGGTCACCCTCTCCGTGTCCTAGTCACTCCTTTGTAGGCTCCAGTGACCTGTGCTCCGCTGTCAGCGGTGTATTTATTTACTTAAGCACCTGGGCTTTCAGTGAGAATGAGGGTGTCCGTGAAGAGACCGGTTCTGTGAACGAGCTCACGGCCACGTCCTGGGCTTTCTCTGGCTTCCTTGGACCCCCGGGAGGTCAGCCAGGTCTGTAGATTCAGGCGAGCCGAGGCTAAGCCTGTGCGCCCTGACACTTCACGGTGCTGGTGGCAGCGTGGGCAGCACGAGGGTCCGCGTGGTGTCTGACCATCCCCTTCCCTGTGCTGGGTCCACACCGGGTGCAGTGGCGAAACTCACCTCCCCGGCCCTCGGTGCCCCCCGTGTGTCGGGTCGGGGGCCGAGGCGCGTCCCCAGGGCCCCCACGACCCCTAAGCCTGCTCCCGCGTCATAGAGCTTGTGCGGCCACGGGGAGTGCTCAGCTGCGTGCGCCCCTCTCCACACTGAGCTTCGCGGAACCTTGCGTGCAGCCGACCGGAGTTCCCCGTTTTTTTTGTAGTCTCCTTGTCTTTGTATGATTTTGTTGGTAGAAAAATAAATTGTATAAAATCCGAGCATGTGGACAGGTCTCCTGTGTCTCATGAGCGTGAAGGAGGGCTGGCTGCCTCCCAGCCCCCGAGCATCTGGTCTCCTCTGCTCGCGCATAGGGCCTGTGTTGTGCAGTGGGAGTGCAGGGCAAGCCTCGGGCCAGCAGGACGGCCTGGGAATGTTGGGTCTGGTGTGAGCAGGTGATGCGGCTGTGCGCTCGGGGACCCCGTGTCCTAGTGTCCAGGCTCAGGGCGTGAGTGACCCCGGGGCCCTCCCCTCTGGCCGGGGGCGTGTGAACCCCTGGACGGTGGCCTTCGGACCTCACCTTCCCACTCCCGGAGCCACAGCTGAGAGGCCCTGTGTCCCCCCGCGTTCACAGCAGCCACAATGCGCAGGTGCCCCCTCTCAGGCCCTGGTGAGCGGGAAACCACGGGGTCTGTGTGCTCCAGGGAATGAAGTTCTAGCGGCTTTGAGGCCGTGGGGCCGTGTGGAAGCACTCAGGGCACGAGGCTGCGCGCTCAGACAGGGCGTGCTGCTCAGTGGGAGCCCGTGACTGTGGGCTCGGAGCTGCTCGGGGCTGGTGTTGGTGTGCCGTGGGGCACGTGGTGACATCTGCACATCTCCACAGCTAAGATGCTCAGAATGGGGCGTGAGCCGTCCCACTGTCCCCTGGGGCCTGGCACACGGCTGCCGCAGCACTGGGGAGCAGCCCTCTTCAGTCCTGTCGTGAGCACGGCCGGGCCCGGGGCACCCACACACACGACGGGGAGCAGAGGCCTGGCCGTCACAGGCATGGAGGTGGCGGGGAGGGAGTGCCGATAGAGACGCAAGCAGAGGGGCTGGCGGAGTCCAAGGGTCCTGACCCTGCCGCCCATTCCTAGCTCCCCGTGGGGCAGGTCAGTAGCTGCACAAGCCTGGGCAGCGTGAGACCCAGAGCAGAGAGGCCCCACGGGCCTTCCGTCCGCGTGTGACACCGCCTCAAGTTCGGCGAGTCCTGTCACTGCCAAGAGGGACCCCACCCCCCATGAGCCGGAGTGGCGATCGGCCCCTGCTGGTGTGACCGGTTGCCTTTGCACAGCTGTGAGCCGCCAGTCTTCTGTCCCTGCCTCGGAGGGGCCGTCTCGTAGCGTAGGGAAGCTGTGACCAGGGGGGAGAGGGGAGGAAGAGCAGGTGCAAAGGCCCTGAGGCCCGGACAGCCTGGGTGTGGGAGGGGCTCCGAGGTGGCGTCAGGACTGGGCAGGGATGTCCTCTTAGGGCAGTGCGAAGCTGTGGTGCCGCCAGCAGGAGCTGGGCCCCGCTGAAAACAAGTGAGGTGCGGGCACAGCGGCAGCGGCGGGGGCAGGGCCTGTGGGCACGGGGAGCAAGGCCCAGGAGATGGTGGAGCTCGGAGAGGCTTTGGGCCGTCGCTCCTGGCTCCGTCCTTGTTCTGGGCTGGCCAGAGGGGAAGGACGGGAGGATGGGGTAGGCTGGGGGATGCTGGCCTGGAGGTGAAGGAATCCTGTCCCGCACCTGGTGGCCATGGCCCCCCCAGCAGCACTGGAAACGTGGCTGTGTTCACGGGGTAAGGAAAGAGCTAAGTTCTGCTGGTTTTTGGTACAACTCCAAGGCGGAGACGGTCACAGTGGGAACCCACGGCTGAGGGTCTGTCCCCAGTGCAGGCCACGAGGTTACCGGCCCACACTCAGGATTCGCGCCCCACCGATGCAGGCACTGACCCCCTGCCACAGCACGGGGACCCCAGGTGGACAGGCGCCCCGTCCCGCAGGACTGGGCTGGGCAGCACCACCTGCCTGGGACGGTCCCCCTCTCCTGGCGTCCCCGGGCCCAGACACTGCGTGCAGTCCCTGCTGGCCCTCATCGCTTGGCTCCTGCACCCAGGCCCTGCAGTCTGGCCCTGCTGCTGCCTCTCCCGGGGTGGCCAGGTGCCAGGCAGGTCCCGCCAGCTTCCTCCCAGGACCCCTGCTTTCACCAGGACCTCGCTGTGCGCTCAGAGGACAGGATGGTTTCTCCAGCTTTTCTTTGTGTGTTTGGCTTTGTTTCGTTTTTGCGGTGGTCTGTGATGCCCCGAGGGAGAGGCAGGGGTGAAGGTGAGGGGGACGGGACAGTTCCTCACAGCATCTGTCCCCCGGCATCGCTGACCGCTGGGTGGGGTCACATGGCCGTGAGACACGTGTGCTCCGAGGCCGCTAGGTGGGTGGGCTCCAGCGGCCCCCATGTGCCACAGGTGGTCTGTCCGGAGGGCGGGGCCCGGCAGGCGTGGTGGCGGTGTGGCTCTCCATGCTGGGAGGCGCCCACCGCGTGAGCCCCCCGTGGGCACTTGGTGGCGCCAGCGCACGGTCCCGCCCTCCAGCCCCCAGAGCCGCCTTCACGACGCATGTTCCCCCGAAGTGGATCGGGGTTCCCGTCAGGTGTCCGTTCCTCCGTGGGGACCTACTTGGGGAGAGATAGCGCCCCCGTTGCCGCAAATTTAGTGGCTCAGCTCAAGTTGAGAAAATGGGTCCTTCCTCTGCCTTTTTGTTCCACTCTGGGCCGACGGGACGGGTCAGGTGATGCCCGCGCGGGGAAGCTACTGAGTCGGAAGTACCCGCACGCACGCCCGCTCGGACTGCGGCGCTCCCAGGCCTTGCTGTCCGGTGGGGTCTCACTCGCCGCGTGCTGAGTCTCCGCTGGTTCTGCGCCGGGGTCTGGACCAGCATCAAGATGCCGGGGAGTTTGTTGGGGACACAGCCCAGCCAGGAGCGGCACCAGCCAGAGACTGCGGGACTGTGGGCTGCGAGGCGCGCTGTGGGGGACTGGCCTGCCCGCCCTCTCCAGGTCCTGCCTCAGGCCCACCGCGGGCACCGCGGGCGCCTCCAGAGCCACCACTGGGACAGTGCTGCCCCCCCCAGGCTGACTGGGCGGCCGTCCCGCACCTAGGGGTCATCCTGGGTGGTGTCTCTGCCTCCCCCAGGTGCCTGCCCCTGCCTCTCCTTGCTCCGAGACCCCTTCTTCCTAAAACCACAGCTCTTCCCTAGAATCTCTGGCTGAAGCCCCACCCTTCCTGAGATTCCCGATTCCCCACTAGCGTCTACGCGCCCCTGCCCACAGCGCCCACGTGGACCCTCAGGCCGTCCCCGGCACTGCCCTCCGGCACCAGGGTTCCTGATCCCACGGGGCAGGGCTGGCCAGATACGAGCAGCACCCAGGCCTCCCGCCTTCCCTGGACTTCCAGGCCCACCGTCCATCCTAGTCTCTGTGGACACTTCCACGCTAGGCCACGCAGACACCAGAGGGGGCTCTGTTGGGAGCGAGGCTTCCGGCAAGTGTGTGCTCTGGGCTGAGCCTCCTGGTGCCCTCGGCTCCTGTGTGGTGACGTGCCTGGGACTGGGGACCAGGTGTGTGGCCTCGGAGCTCGGGGGGTGGCCCCCAGCAGCAGACGGGAGCGAGGATCCAGGCAGCGGGCGTGCATGAGGCCAGGGTGCTGCTGGGGCCCACAGGTCTCCCCAGCTGCAGAGAAACGTGTAGCTGTGGGACAGGAATGAGGAGACACTGGTCCCTAGGGGGGTGGGGGGTGTTGGGGTCTCCCGGGAGCACGAGGGATGGCGTGGGGGTCTCCGGGGCGTGAAGGACGGTGTGGGGGTCTCCCGGGAGCACGAGGGATGGCGTGGGGGTCTCCAGGGGTGTGGGGGGCCATGGTTGAGAATGCACGGATCTATATTGAGCCTAGGGAGGGGGCTCGGGCCTCAGCGCCTTCTCAGCCACCCCGGAAGCGTCCAGCAGACCCTGCCGTGGCTGGTAGTTGGCACGCCCTCCTACCCTACAGCCGGGACGCAGCAGCTTCCTGCCTCGGGGGACCGCCACCTGCACCCTGGGGCTTCCTGCGGGTCTCTGCGGCTCTGCCCCCGTCTCCCGACGCCCCAGAGGGAATCCCGCTGTCCCCAAAGGGAGCTTCACCGAGGCTGTGTCCGAGCGTCTCCCTGTCCGTATCTGTGTCCACCGAGCACGGGAAGCCCGCCTACCGTCCACGTCCGTGTCCCTGAAGGTGCGGGGGCCCGCCCATCCAGAGGCTGCTTCCCATGGGCCCTACTGCCTCCCGCCATGTTGTCTGACAGCTCCGTGACCCGCGTGGCCGCCCTCCTTCCGTCCATCACGGCGTGCGGACTGCGCGGACTCTGTCCACTCGGAGGACAGCTGCCCCGAGCCCCCCGCTTCTGACCTCGTAATGGATGAATTACAGGAAGGGTCGCCTCGCCACCCCGCGTGCCCCAAGGGAGCGGTGCGTCTGAGCTGAGCCCCTCGACATCGAGGGTCCCCGTTCGAATCCAACAAAAGCAGACCCCCACGTGTGTCTCCACACTTACGTAAGGTTTTAAGGGTTACATGAAAGAGCTTCGTAACTGAGCCGCCAAGGGCATCCCCCGTGTTCCTCTGGACCCAGTGTCCGTGTGGTGCCCCAAGGGGAGCGAGGACCGAGGGAGGCCCCCCTAGTAGCAGCCCTGCGCTCCACCTCCGAGGGGCCTCCTCCACCCCCAGACCCTGTGGGTGCCACGCGCACGAAGATGGGTGGTGGTGGTGGTGGTCATGGCGCTGGACCGCGGGCACCGGGGAGCCTCCCCCACCCGCACGGGCTCAGGTCCTGCACCACCGGTGCTCGGGCACTGCGGGCTGGCCGAGCAGCACCTGGAGCGGCGAGTGGCCCTCCCTGCTCTTCAGCGGGGACCGCTTGTGGCCGCGGGGCTGCAGTGAGGGCCGCGGGGATGGGGGCTGTCCAGGGGGCCTGGGGCGGGGCAGCCGGCAGGTGGTCACCAGAGCCTCTCGGGGGCTTGCATGCACTGGGAGCCGCAGGTGGCCGCCCTGAGCCCTCGGGGGCCTTGAGAAGCTGCTTCTCCTGCCCCTTCAACTGGGGCTGCATGTTCTGGGCCCTGACAGGGGGCTCTGGCCAGCGGGTGGTCAGCCAGCACCAGGGACCTGCGGTGGTGTGCACTGTGTGTGTGTCCGACTCCTGGGAACGGGATCTGCCCTGGGGTGCAGCCTTGCCGGGGGGCTCCTG
>PITA01026842.1:0-22004 GCA_004023965.1 Spilogale gracilis
AGAAAGGAAGGAAATGAGGAAGAGAGGGAGGGGGAGGGGAAGGGGGACGGGGGAAGGGAGGGAGGGAAGAAGGAAAGAAAGAAGGAAGGGAGGGAGGGAGGAACATGGTAAAGGACAGACATGGACTGCACTCTTTGGGCTTCTGCTCAGTTTCAATGTGCCTCAAGTTCAGATTCACCACTGCCTCATCACAGAACCCTGGAGGGGATATTCTGGGGATAAACAGAACTTGCAAACTATAAAATCCCTTTAACTGGAAAAGCTTTGAGCAATTTTCTTTCGAATGTTCTCATGTTATTTGCCATTTCTTATACAGACAGATAATGCAAGAATATCCCACACAGTGGGGGGACGGGGGGAAGGGATAATGTTTTGAATGGCTATATTTTCCTTATGTGCTTTTCTCACTTAGCGTTCGTTTTGTCTTTCAAAATTACTGTTCCTATGGAAACAGTAATGATACCACTTTGCCCTGAGAGCGGTACATGAGAAAAAGTGTATATAAAAAATGTCTATTGGTTTTACACGGTTTTATCCCCACAATGTCTCTAAATACATACCCGTTATGATCCATAATACCAAAAATTGGAAAAACCATCCAAAGTAAGGCTATTCTTTAAATTAGTCTCAAATATTTTTCAAAGTTCTGCTTCTTAGTGAAATAGAAATTCTGATCCTTATTTCACTTGTTTGTTAATTCAGCCATTCAACAATTATTTATGAAATCACCTACTCTTTGGTAAAGATATAGAGAGAATTTGTCACAGTTGTATGACTTCTGTTAGCTATGAGGAGACTTGGACAAGAAACAGTGACTGTGTATCTTATAATTCTTTTGTCCTTAAGGAACTGGAATGATAAAAGTATCTTTTGAATTTTTACATTTTCAGAAGGATTATTTAAAAAGCTAAACTAAAAAAAAGAAAAAATGAAAGGAATGATTGTGGAAAGACTGAGTTGCTTGGTTCTCTCAGTGGCTGTTGGTTAATTATTTCTGTCTCCAGAGCTGAGGCCTGAGTGACCCGAAGCAGCTAGGAGTCGGGGCATCAACGTGCGGACAGCGCAGGCTCCTCCCGCTCACTTACGTGGAATGACACCGATAAGTCAGGAGAAATGCGCCAATGTACATATTTCATCCTCAAAGTAGCATAAATCCTGAATCGGTGTGATTTTGATTGGAAATTACAGAGATTCTTACCTGACAGCTTGAAGTTCTTTGTTTTTGTCATTAAAATAATTTGCATTGATCTTAATAAAAATCTGTAATTTGGGGCAAATGCAAGGCACTCATTTTCATGATATGCTTTTTTCGGGGTTTACATATAAATTTTAATTGGATGTCAAATTCTGTATTCTATGGCCTTGTGTGATTATTCACAATTTAATTTGCAGAGGAAGTAGGGAAGGACCCAGGAGAAGTAGCTTAAACAGAAATTTTCATATTAATCCTTTAGGTGAATGAAGTGTACCTAAAGCACAACTGATTCTAATGTAATATAGCTGAACAAAACTGCACAGAGGCCTCCTCTCTATGTATACAAGTAAACATTTCTGAGCCAAACCCCAGCTTGGAGCTGCAGTCTTACTACCCAAAACCCTCCTGGGAAACTTTTCTCTGAAGCAGGAAAGACTCCCGAATTTCATGCAATCGGTGCTCCACAAACATTTACTGATTGAAGGGTGACCCTTTGCCTGTAACCCTCCAGTGTGAACCCAGAAGCAACCCAGAGCTGACAGGGGGACTCCGGGCGGCTCGTGATTGGAGCCCAGACAGCAGACGTGCTGACTGGGACAATGGCGCAGGTGAGAGTCAGTCCCCGTGTGATTCCCGATCTCCGTGTTTGTGGCTGGGAGGCTCGGGGAGGCAGCACAAGGCGGTGGGAAGGTACCAGCTTCTGGAGACTTGATCGGCTTCAAATCTCAGCTCAACCCTCACGACACTGGAGAAGTGCGAGTGACTTACCTTCCTAATCGCTCATGTTCTGCTATCTATCTAAAGCAGGATGATAACTGTACTTTGTAGAATCGTTTGTAGGTAAAAGGAGAAAATACATGGCAAGCGCCTAACAAAAATACGGCTCATAAAAGAAGCAAAACATACGGTACACATAAGTATACGTACATCCTCCTTTTTCAATTCCTAGAGCAAATTGAGTCCAAGAGTTCAGACCCCGCCCCTGCTGCCCTGGCCTCAGCCTGTTCTGACCCGTGATTCTCCCAGCACCAGCTGGCCGGCTGCTCAGCCCTGAGCCTCAGGAGGCGCGCTGGGCCCCTTGCCCCCCAGGACATCCGGTCCTGCTCTCCCACCAGAGTTGGCCTCTTTTGTGTTCCCTGCGACTTGGATCACCTCCTCTTGCTGGGACGGCTGCAGTCCACAGCCCGCGTGCTCTCGTGTCCTTACAGAAGGAGAGCAAAGGCAGAACCTTCTTGCGTGGTTCGTGCATCCCAGCGGCCTCCTGCGCACTCGGCCTGAAACCCGAACCCCGCTCCAGCCAGCCTCGCCACCAGGCTCTGGTCCCGCGGGGCGCCTCCTACCTCCTTCTCTGTGGCTCCCAGTCTTGTCCTGAATTCCACAGCACACCCATTTTGGGGTGCTGCCTTGTGTCTTTTTAAGGCACATTGTTGCATAACGATCCCCACTGAGCAGAAATAATGACTTCTGATAAGGTTCAATACGCACACTGATTTAAAAACATTTCCTGCTAAAAGTCCCTAGATTTTATTGACTAAGTTCATCCCTTTCAGATGAAAAAGAATGAAAGCCGTATTTCTAGGGAGCTCAGCCCGTTAGTAATTAAGCGCACTGTGCCCCAAACTCTGAAAACTCCAGCACGGACCCCGGATCCAGTAACTCAGCAGTGTTGGGGTACAGGGTGCAGGACAGGAAGGGAGGGGCACAGGGCGGGGTGGGTGTGGTCGTCATAGGGGGCGGAGCATCCCTCGGTCACACCCCGTCCACCTGCAACACCTCCGTTTTGTCTCACCTGTTAGCCCCCTGACCTGTGACATCACAGCTTCACGTGGGCACCCTGCAGACCTAGTCATCCCACCTTTTCCGTGGGCCCCGACTCGCCGTGACCAGCACAGCCACGCGCGAGCTCCGCACTCCCCAGGTAGCGTTGCTGCACCTGCAAGGGGGGGCCCGCAAGAGCGGCCAGGCACAGGTCAGGCGGAGCTCCCAGCACATCCCGGAGCCTGAGGCTGGAATCATCCTGTTTCCTTGTCATCAGCTGTGTGATGAGAGTGACACCGGCTGCCCACACGTGAAGGCACTGAAGGCTGAGCCAGGGGTAGGGGTTTTGATCATTTAGAAGGACCATCCTAGGAATTAGGTTGCCACCAAAGAGAGACATGGCCGAGAAGCCAGGGCCTAGGTGTCAGCTGCCGACCTTCCCTGGAAGACAGGAAGGAGGATGGACAGCGGAGGAGAATACCCAACCCCAGAATCCCTCGGGCGCATTCAGCGGAGAAGTCTCCCGGTCGGGCACCCACAGCGGCCCGCCGGCAACAAGGACAAAGCCCGCAGAATTCATCCTGCACTGATAAGGCTTTATCTGTTTCTAGCTCCAAGGCTACCCATAGGTTTTCAGGCTCTGTGTTATTAAGCAGCATAAGAGCTCCAGGGGGAAGGAGGGAGGAAGGACATCTAGCACCCCTGAGGTTTTCTCAGAACACTATTTGTGAAGGGGGGGACTGACCTGCTGAACTGACGGTCACCTCCGCGTGACAACCGCCAGCCGAAGGGACCGAACAGAGTTTCCAGCTCAAGTCACACTGAAAATCCTGATTCTACCCAAATCTTGCAGACTGAGAAAGGACGCCCCTGAGACCTGTGCCATTTTGTACGAACTGCCCGGCCCCTCTGAACATCAGGTTCTTCATTGTTCCATGTCTGTGGTTTCAGAATGCGGGGTAAAGTCTTCGTGGCCACACCAGGGGCCTGTGTTCCAGGAACCCTGACCATGTCATACTGACTCCCACTCCAAGACTTAGGAAAGCCCAAGCCAGCATCCCTCCCACTTCTTTCCTCCCTGTGCACCTTTTACTTATTGAACTACGTGCTCTTTGAATTCCACAAGAAACTTAAAAACCACTCCAGTATTATTCTTGCATTTTTTAGTCAAATTCAATCAATATTTTTTGCTAGATTTTCCCTACTTGTGTCATTATCTTGCTATATGTTTGGATGTGTTGAAATTAGGACGAGTGCCATGTGTTCCTGTTCCCCCTTGCTGGGTGACAAAGCACTCCACGCTTGTGGCGTAAGCCGACAGCCACTGATCGCTAGATCACAGATCTGAGCCAGGCACAAGCAAAGACACCCTGATGCTCCGTGACTTCTAGGGACTCAGACAGGAGGACAAGACCAGCTGGGGTGGCTTGGGTGGCTGAGCTGGAGGGTCCCACTTGCGAGACCACTTCTTCACTCCCACACCTGGCGCCATGGCCAGGGCGGTCCGACTCAGTGGTACCATATATGGGAGAAGCTACCCGGGGCCTCTCCTATGTGGCAGTACTAGGGTCACTGGAATTCTTGCCTGGCGGCTGGCTTCCTCTAGAAAGAGTTTCCCTAAGGAAGCAGGCTGACATGTGGGGCACAGCCTGATCCAGCCTAGAAGGTCCAGGGCATCAAAGGAGAGGGCACTGACCCCCTTGCTCTGCGGGAGGATTGTCAGAGTGTATGTAGCACTTGAACTCAGTTCTCATGATCCATAATAGGGATGTTCTACCAAATCACCAGGAACAATGAGGTCACAAATACAGAGAAGTTCTTCCGGGGGAGGCACAGGGTAAGATTCCTGGGAGCCTTTGTGGTCACAACATTTCAATAAACTAATGAATACATGACTTCATTGTGCATGTGTTTCTGTTGAAAGACATTTATTTCATGTACATTATTGACTCATTAACGTTGCTCCATAACTGGGGTCTGAGGGTGACACCCCCGTGCACACACATGCTTCCTCAGCTAGCGGTCACAGCCTCTGGTACTTAAGAGCTCGGACAGCGCTCTAGTACTCCACCTGGGGCACGTGGGAAACAGGGAAGGCAGCGACAAAACCACAAAAATGCAAAACAAGAACATGTGTCACTTAAGAGATGGCGGGAAGGACCCTCTAGGCTGAGGTCTACGACGTCCTGTCCCATGCCAGCTGGGGGCCGAGGGGCTGGCAGCTCGTGGGGGTCTGTGAACGGCTGCACACGCACCCCCAGCATTGATTTTGAAGTTACAAATTAAGCTCAGTAAGTCGACAAATACGGAATCCACAGATGGGGACCTGCTTTCTCAAATCGGCAGTCCATGGTCACAGGGTAGCTTTGTGCTCTTTAGTGAGCCTGCTTGAGAAGATCTCCATCAGTATCCACATAGGAGAGATATTTACACACAAAGGACACAGGCCAAGGTCTTCTTGAAACGCTGTCAAGTTCAATTTCCGATAGCCCCGGCCAGGTGTGAGCGCAGACGGTGTTTACCCCGAACACTCATCTTCCCAAGGTACAGCCTCCAATCCTTTGACAAGTCCTGTTTGCACAATAAATTCATGTGCACAGCTCCAAAGCCCGAACCATCACACCGCTTTGAAACTTCTGGTGACAACCAGGACCTCACGTTTCTAGGAGTGACAAAAAATCACAGACTGTATCTATAGTCAAGGTTTGTACATAAGCAAGGAATCTTGGAACATGGCATCAAAAACTAATGATGCATGTTATGGGGGCTGACATGACACGATTAAAAAACAAAAAACAGGTCTTAGGGAAGAAGCTTAAGATCTTCACTAAAGCCAGGAGATCCTTCGCTAAAAGCTGAGTTCAGAACAATGTTGGAACTCTCTTAGAGAAAGACAAAGAGATTAAATGAAAACAAAGAGAAAGGGAAGCTGATCTTTTGTTCTAAAGCATGTGAACTTGCAGGGAGCACATCTGCAGAGAATAGACAAGAACAAGCACCCTCATTTTCTGGAAGGATAGGAATAGAACAAGCACCCTCATTTTCTGGAAGGATAGCGCATGAGTTCGAAATGTCTTCATGAATCATCCTTCTGCATGTCATTACAGAGTTTAAGTCTAAATAAAATAATACATTTTCGAAACAAAGACATAAAAGTAACTCATAATTAATCCTCATTCCATTCCCACAACAAGTCCATCCCTTATTCTTTTCTCATGCACGATGGAAGATATCATCACTGTTTTGGACAGTCATTTCCTTTTTCATTTCTTCAGCAACTGAAGGAACAGCTCAGGTTTTAGAATCAGATGAACTTGTTTTGGGAGCTGAATAAACTGTGGCCGGTCATTCGGTTTCTGGGTCTAATTCCCCGTGTTTGAGCTCGCATCAGCAGCGATTTGAAAAGGGCCGTCCTGGTCCACAACAGATGCTGAATGATCACCTCTCCGGACGCCTGTATACACACGCGCGCGCGCACACACTCGGTGCGGTGCATTCCTCTTGGTTTCTCCAATGAGAGTCGACTTGAATGACACAGCTGAAGTCAACATGGGGGACCTTTGCCTGCAGTAGGTGTCCACCACTGTCCTTCTCCCAGGAGTCGACCACCTGACACCGGCTCTTCCCTTCCTCCCTCCCTTGGCTCAGCCTGCTTCTCTTTTCATCCATGGCGTCCTTTCCCTTCCACTGGTCTCCCCCAGCTGCTCCAGCCTTCCCAGCGGGTTTCTGCCTTGAGATCTGTATACAAGCTCCTCCCGGCTCTCCCTGTCCCAGCGGTTTCTCATCATTTCCACTCTGCCCATTTCACCTTTGGAGAAGCCTCCTTGCTTCCTCCTTCTGTGGGAGACGTCGTCTCTCCATCTCTGCCGCAGCCCAGCCTCTGTGCTTCTCCTCACTCTGTATGACGTCTTTCATCAGCCCGTTTGCTTGTGTTTGGCTCCTTTGAGGTCCAGATGGCGAGCCAGACAAATATGCACTGTGAGTAAAATGCAGCCAACCAGTTGTTTCTGTACAGCCTGTGGGTTTTATGTTTTCCAATAGATGAAAAATATCCCAATAAAATTACTCCTTTATGACACATCAAAGTCATAAGGGGTTCACATTCCAGTCCATACAGTTTTGGAACACAATCCCACTCATGAAAATACTATATACAGCTGCCTTCACACCAAGACACAGGGTTGAGTGGTAGCTATAGAGATTATATGGACACAAAACCTAGAGTATGAACATCTGGCCCTTTACAGAAAACATCTGTCAGCCTCTGACCTAGAATACAGCAGGCTCATGGCTACCTTCTTTGCTTTTGTATCACTTTGCATGACCCAGTGCCTAGCACACCATAAGTGCTCAGTAAATGTAAGCTGCATGAAGACTCCTTCTCCTAGGAGACGTTGTTACCTCTCTCGTCACAAGACCAGTGCTCTAGAACAAAAACAGTGTCTTTTTTATTGATTCCGAAGTGTCATTCTTAGAAAAATCTGCCACAAAACACTAATGAACCAAATTCAGCAGTACATTAAAAAGATCATAGGGGCGCCTGGGTGGCTCAGTTGGTTGGGCGACTGCCTTCGGCTCAGGTCATGATCCCGGAGACCCGGGATCGAGTCCCACATCGGGCTCCCTGCTCGGCGGGAAGCCTGCTTCTCCCTCTCTCGCTCCCCCTGCTTGTGTTCCCTCTCTGGCTGTGTTTCTCTCTGTCAAATAAATAAAATCTTAAAAAAAAAAAAAAGATCATAGGCCGTATTCAAGGGGGATTTATTCCAGGGATGGAAAAATGGTTCAACATTTGAAAATTAGTGAATGTGAAGAACACATTAACAAAATGGAGGATTAAAAAACTTATGATATGCTCAATTGATGCAGAAAAATCACTTGACAAAATTCAACATCAATTTGTGTTAAAAATTTTCAACAAAGCAGATAGAGAGGGAACACACCTTAATATAACAAAATCCATAAATGGCAAACCCACAGCAGCTTCATATCCAATAGCAAAGAGCTGAAAACTTTTACTCTTTAAGATCTAAAACAAGGAAAGTCCTGACAGAGCGATTAGGAAAAGAAAAGGAAGAGGAAAAGGAGAAGGAGGAGGAGGAGGAGGAGGAGGAGGAGGAGGAGGAAGAGGAAGAAGAAGAAGAAGAAGAAGAAGAAGAAGAAGAAGAAGAAGAAGAAGAAGAAGACAGTGAAGAAGGAGGAGGAGGAGGAGGAGGAGGAAGAAGAAGAAGAAGAAGAAGAAGAAGAAGAAGAAGAAGAAGAAGAAGAAGAAGAAAAAGAAGAAAGCAAGGAATAAGGAGAAGGGGGGGAGGAGGAGGAGAGGAAGATGAAGAAGGAGAAGAAGAAGGAGAAGGAAAAAGAGGAGGAAGGAGCAGGGGAGGGGAGGGAGAGTAGGGGGAAGAGAAGAAAGAAAAATAGAGAAGAAAGAAAAAAGATGTCTAAATTGGAAAGAAAGATGACATGATACTGTATATAGAAAACATTAAATACTCCATCAAAGCCTATTAGATGAATTCAGTAAATCCACAGGATTCAAAATGAATACACAAAAAATCCATTGCTTCTCTATACAGTAATAATAAACTATTAGAAAGAGACATTAAGAAAACAATTCCATGTATAATTGCATCAAAAGAATCAAATACTTAGAACTAAATGTCTCCAAGGAGGTGTAAGTCCTATGTCTTAAAAATGTAAGATGATAGAGAAGCAAGTTGAAGATACAAATAAATGGGAAGATATCCAAAGCTCATGGAATGGAAAGATTAATATGGTTAAAATGTTCAGCCTACCCAAAGCGATAAGCAGATTCAGTGTAAGCCCTATTGAAATTACAATGGCATTCTGAAAGAAATAAAGCAATCATAAAATTTGCATAGAACTCTAAAAGATCTTGGATCAACAAAGCAATCTTGAGAAAGAAGAACAAAGCTGGAGGCATCATGCTCCCTTTCAAACTATATTACAAAACTATAGCCATGAAAAAAATATGGTATTGGCATAAAGCAGACCCACAGAGCGATGCATGGGAAGTAAGCCATGCTTATCTGGTGAATAAATTCACGACAAAGGAGCCAAGAGTCTACAATGGAGAGAGGACAGTCAGAGGACAGTCACTTCAATAAATGGTATTGAGAAAACTGGACAGAAACACGCAAAAGAATGAAACTGAACCAAAAATTAATCCAAAACGGATTTGAGCAGAGGACTTGAAACTATAAAACTCCTAAAAGAAAACACCAGTCTTGGCGATGATTGTTTTGAATTTGACACCAAAAGTAAATCAACAAGAACAAGAATAAAAAAGTGGGATGGCACCAAATTAAACACTTCTGTACAGCAAAGCAAACAATCAATAAATGAAGCACCACATTCCTAAATGGTGAAAAAAATCTGTAAATCATATATCTATCCAAAATATATAAAGAACTCATATAAATTGGTAGCAAAAAAAAAATCCATTTTGAAAATGGGCAGAATATCTGAATAGACATCTTTCCAAGGAAGACATATAGATGGCTGACAAGTGCCTGAAAAGACGCTCAGCATCATTCATCACAAGGGAAATGCAAATCAAAACCACAATGAGATATCACCTCATACATGTTAGAATGATGATTGTCAAAAGGCAGGAGATAACAAGTGTTGGCATGGATGTGAAGAGAAGCAAATTCTCGTGCACTTAAATGAGAATGTGAATTGATGTAGCCACCGTGGTGTAAAGGATGGAGTTTCCTCAAAAACTTAAAAGTAAAACTTATCGTATGATCCAGCAATTCTAAGTATTTATCCAAAGAAAGCAAAAACACTAATTCAAAAAGATACACGCCTTCATGTTCACGCAGTATTATTTACAATAACCAAGATGTGCAAATACCCTAAGTGCTCATCAATGGACAAATGGATACATAATCGCCATATACATATACCCATAAATAAGAATGAAATCTTGCCATTTGCAGTGACCTGAATGGACCTCGAAGGCATCACACTAAGTGGAATAAGTCAAACAAAGAGAAATATCGCCCTGTCTTACACATGGAATCTAAATATGCATATTGTACATACTTCTCCCATAAATATAAACATAGGAGATATGAATACTTGGTTGCCTCAAGAGGTAGTTGTGTCTAGTCATGGCAGAAGACTCCAATTTTTTTGACTTGTCAGATCAGATATGTTTCATTTTGTAAATTCAAGGTGTGTGCTGTGTTACTTTGATGTATTTACATATTGTGTTGGGGTTGCCATTGGGACGCCCCATTATGATAGCCCAATATTGTCAATATTCATCATGCTGGGCATCAGATCTTTATGGCTTATTTACTACTTGTTACAAGATTGTACCCTTAACACCATCCATCTTTTCCCCGCAAGCTCCATCCCCTGGTGATCACTGTTTCTCTCTCTCTCTGCTTCTCTTTTTATAGGTTTGACTTTTTAGATGCCACGTGTAAGTGATACCATGCAGTACTTCTCTTTCTCTGTCTGAGTTCTCTTTATTGGCACCATGTGCTCAAAGTCCACCCATGTTGTCATGAATGACAGGATATCCTTCTTTCTCATGGCTGAATAACATCCCATGGTGTATATGGACCACATCTTCTTTATCCATCCATCCACTGATGGGCATTTGGGTTGTTTCCATACCTTGGCTATTGTGAATATTGCTGAGATAGACATGGGGGTGTGTGTAGCTTGTGGAAATCCTGTTTTTGAGGACTCCACTTTTAAACAAACTATTCTTTTACTGTTCATGTCTGTGTTCATGAAAATGCACAAAGAACTAACATACTTTACTCAGGTGTTCAGATGACTTTTACCTGTGAGAGCCCCACCTTTCCTTGAGCCTAGAAGAATTTCTTCCTAGAAGGAAGACTTCTGTATTCATATTTCCTTTAGATTCCCTGATATGCCTGTGAATTCTCTCTCCGAAGGAGTAGAAGCATTTTTTTCCCCAAATAATGCAGGTAACCCAATTGAAGTCATGACACAGTGAACATCTAGGATCAACGGACAAACCAGGCCCACAGGGATAGCCAACTGCCCGTAGTTGAAAGAAACGTCCAAATTTTAAAAATCCTAAAATGTCAAAAGAAAAGTAAATACAATGAAATAGATAAAATAAGGTAGCAATTAGAATTTTGAACACTTATTACACACCAGGCACTTTTTCAAGACTGTTATATTAGCTAACTCATTTATACGTAATGATATATGACCCTGTGTGATGGATGATATCTCTATTTTATAGATGAGGAACAAGGAATACACAAATAGCCAGACACATGTTATGCCCAGGCCATGAATCCAGCTCACTTTTCTCAGTGCCGCCCCTCCATTGCCCAACACGACGTGATATTGTTGAGAAAAGAAGATCTCAAAATAGTAAAAAAAAAAAAAAATAGTAAAAACAATCTTTCAATATTATCCTCTTCTAGAGTTGCCAGAGAAGGTACAAAACACCCAGTTGAAGTTGAATCACAGAAAAGCAATGGATGGTTTTTGGTATCAGTACCTCCCAAATAGAGCATGGGCATCCTTATACTAGAAAAATAAATAATTATCAGTGTTTACTGAAATTCAAATTTAACTGGGTCACCTGTGTTTTTACTTCTAAACCAGCAAAGCTCTCTCAGGCTGGAACAAAGGGCTTTGTCACACGTTCGCTTCAAGGGTGGAGGGAAAAGCCCACATATTGAAGCGTGTTTAACACATTGTGTGTTTTGGCAGGAGTCTATACAGCACTTTCCAAGTGCCCGATGCCTTCTGCTTGTCAGCAGGGTCCACAGCAGCGGGACAGGGTCAGTAGTGCTAACCCTGTTCTATAGAGGAGCTCATTGACAGGAAAAGAAGCCACACAAAATCTTGGCGGTTACACAGGAAGTGAGAAGTGAAAGAAACACACACATCTGGTGGTCTGCCTCTAGGGCCAGGCTCTCTGTGGTTAAAACAGGTTCCGGGGCACCTGGGGGGCTCAGGCAGTTGAGCATCTGCCTTCAGCTCAGGTCATGATCCTGGAGTCCTGGGACCGGGTCCCGTGTGGGGCTCCCAGCTCAGCGGGGAGTCTACTTCTCCCTCTCCCTCTGCTCTTCCCTCTGCTTGTGCTCTCTTTCTCTCAAATAAATAAATAACATATTTTTAAAAACCAGACTGTTATGTGTTGTATTTTCCATACTGACTCATTCGAACTACTTTTCCCAAGTGGGCATGATCGTTTGTGTTCCAGTTCATCGCAAACAGCAGGAATTTTGCCAAAATGAGTCTGTGCACAGGATTATGCCTTCTCTCTTCTCTGTCCACAGTGACCGGGAACCCCATGGTCAGTATGCCACCAGCGCACCCCCTCACCCCACATTAGTCACCAACAAAGAGTAAACAGGAGACCCATGCTAAGTTTGCATTGTAATGGAAAACTGGGTGAATAAATCAATAGGTGTGTGGTTTCCACATTACGGGATAAAGTCATGAAGCAAAAACATACACTTTCAGATGACAGAAAATGAAGAGAGTTTTTGTTTCCAAGTTGTTGACTTACAACCAGACATGGTAGCTAGTAACCCAAATGTGGTTCAGGCCATATGCTTATTATCCTCAATACAGCTTGGTATTTCACAGTTATTTTGTTTAATATTTATTATTTGAGGTTTAAGATTAAAATCAATGAGTTTTATTATCCTTTATTTTAGCTGGGAGTTTTCATGAATTAATTCAACCTTGTCTTTCCAATGACATATTTAAACTAACATTAAAGGTAAAGGCATTCTTCTTGAAGAAAAAAATATTACACCTTCAATTCTCCTATTTGTCATTGGGCTTTAATTTAATCAGCCACATCCACTCCTTCCTACTTTCACCACCATTCTGGAAAGGTTCTCAGGCCTGTTCAAGAGTGGTGGTCCTCGTCCAGGGATGGAAAACCAGCCTTGCTCCCACCGCATCAACTGTCATCGATGTGACATGAGTGGTGTTTTGTGGATTAAAGCAAAGGCAAGAGGGAAGGAAGAAAGCAACATGGATAAAATGGTTTTCCAAAGTGAAGGAAGAATAAAGGAGGGAAGGGAAAGATAAAAGTAGGAACTACATGGAGAATGTTCAGAAAATCACGTTCAGATGAATCTAATCACCTTTGTCTGGACTCCATGAATTTATTCTTTTCAGTGCTGAATGAGACATCCTTCTAGAACACAGCTCCCATTACATAGAAAACTCTCTTGATTTTCCATTGACTGAGTTCTAAAAGGCCAAGCTCCTTAGAACCTGCATGATGGTCTCCATTGACTCCTCTCCGGATAGTAGCCATGGAGTCCTCTCCTACTGTGACCCTCGATGGCCTCTACCTCAGCCTTCACTGAAGACCCCAACAGAGAGACCCATAGGATGCCCTGAGTTTTAGGAAACTGTTGGTGATCTCACTCTTTTTTTGAAAGTGAATAAGGCAAAAGTGACTTTATTCAACCAGAGGCCATAAGTTTGAAGTGAATAAATAAATAGTGGTTTCCCATGAAAAAGAATGCATAAAAATTTCTGAATTATGTCCTTTTGAAACTCATCTGAGATGAGACGGTATGGAATGTGGTGGCCATAGGATTAAATGCATGCCTCCCAAGGAACATGATCCCCATTGTATTTATATTTATGAGTTTCACATCTCCTGTTCTTAAGAACAGCAGAGTACTAGAAGTTCAGACCAGAGCATGACACATAGAAATAAATAAAAGCCGTCCAAATCAGAAAGGAAGAAGTAAAATCATTTCATTCATAAATGTGAATGAAATTGTGACAGATGTCACAATCTTATGTGTATAAAACCACACACCAACATATGTTAGAGCCATTGAATAGGACCCACAAAGTGACAGGACACAAAAGCAACTCACGAAAACCAGTTTTGTGTCTATACACTAAGGATAACCAAGTCAAGGAGGAAATTAAAAAAAACAAGTTTATTTATTATATCAAAAAGAATTACATGTACAGGAATAAATGTAACAAAGGAACTTAAAGGCTAGTACACTGGAAACCACAAAGCATTGTTCTTTCTTTTGCATAGGTCAAACTTCTAAAACTTTAATGGAATTTTCAGTGTGTTTCTGGAGTTTCATGTTGTATAATGAAGTCAGATTTGCTTGCTCAGTCTCCCAATAGACCACTCTGTCTTATTTAGGACCATCCTTAATCCTGGTTCATCTTCTTTACAGTGAAGGGTGTTTAATTTAGGATTATGAGGTACTTTCCATGGATCCACACTCATCTGTGTCTTTTGGAAAATCAGTTAAAAATGCATGTTCAAATAAAAATATTTGGGAAAAAGCTTAAACCATTTATACCAAGAAAGTTGAACTCAGTATAGCTTGATTTAACTAAACAAAAGTTACTGAAATGCAGAAACCTGAGTTGATTAAAATCACAAATGCAGGTGATGATATTAATATCTATTCAAAGAAAGTCTCACAGTGAGAACTATGAAGAGGGAGCTTAGAGGAAAGATGGTATGATGATATCAAGACTATAAGACATGGTTTTCAAATCAGACTTAGCAGGCATGAATTAAACTCATTTTCATATGCAAATAGACAGCATAGAAGACCGATGGGATGGATGTTAGAGATGTACTTGACAGTAACCAACATATTGGTTATTGACTGATCTCATTCCAAGAGAACATTTAGACAGAAAAAGAGCATAGAAAATTACCCTAGGCAGTATCATTATCTAAGGGGCATTCACACAAAGATGAACCCTAAGAGAAATCATATAAGATAATCAGAAACAGAAGAAATACACAATAGCCTGGTGGCATGGGCTAGGTATCCCAGGAAGGGTAATAACCAAGTCCATTGGATTTGGTTGTTAGAAAGGCACACTTGAGGGAGGTCTCGACAGAAATATTGGTGTGAAGACGACCAAGGCTGAAGGCATGAAGCTGAAAGATGAATCATGTAGAAAGAAAAGGTCTCACTGTCACTTTGTCCATCAAGAAGCTTGAGTATGCTCATAAAAAAAAGGGAATCGGGAGAAGGAAAGGAAATGGGAACTAGGGTAATCCAGGGAGAGAAATGAAACAACAGAGACTTTGGACACAGAAACAAACTGAGGGACTTGGAGGGAGGGGGATGGAGGGATGGGAGAGCCTGGTGGTGGGTACTAGGGGCACCTATTGTGTGGAGCACTGGGTGTGGGGGATGGGGAATGAATCTTGGAACACTGGAAAAAAATTTTAAGTAACAATAATAAAAAAAAAAAACAGAAACAAAAAACTTTCCATATCTTAAAAAAAAAGGGGGGGAATCGGAAAAGAGAGGTAGCTGACACAGGACGTGAGGGGCTAAGGACCCTCAGGTGTGTTTCTAAAGTGAGGGAAAGGACTCAGGAAAAGAAGTTAACCATCCAGGAGAAAAAAGAAACAGACCCAAAAGGAGATCAGAGAGGAGAGGAGATGGTGCAGAGGGAGACTTGAGCCTGGGAGAGTAGGTCTTCCTTGGAAGGTGGGAGCAGAGCAGGTGGTGGACCCAGTATTAAGCCACTTCATGAGTGAGGGTAGAAAGGGCTGCACCACGATGTAGGCCAGGAGAGTAGCAGCAGTTCACATCATTATAAAAAAGTAAAAATGTAGTAAAATTTAGAGCACTGCAGAAGGTAGTGAGAGGACCTATTCAGAGTGATGGTCCCTGGTACTTGTTGGTGACTTCAGAAAACTTCCTGTCTCCACATGCCCAGTTTTTCACTTTTATTATGATATCTAATGTCCATGTAGGAAGTCACAAATGTATTTTTCCCACAGATAATGAGTTTTGGGTGTTACCAAGGATAGAGATCAGTGGTCTTTAGAAAGTACTACAAGCAATAATGTTGGGCAACTTGTCCCAGGGATCTGCCGCCATCATTGTCATCATCATCATCATCTCCATCAGCATCGTCACCATTGCCTTCATCACCACCATCATCTTCATCACCATCATCATCATTATCATCACCATCATCTTCATGCCCATCATCTTCATTACCACCACCACCATGATCATCATCACCATCATGGTCATCATTGTCATCTAATTAACTAGTACCATCTGCGTCCTTGCAATGCTCCAGGAACAATTCCAAGTGCTTTCCATCCATTAGCCTATTTCATCCTGCTTGCCCTTGCAAGGTGGGAAGCTCTGCACATCAGGAGGGCCAGTGGTGCATGGCCAGCCCAGCCTCAGGCAGCTGGCAGCCCCGGAGCTGGAGGCATCTGTGCGCGTACCAGGGTCCACATCAGGTGCCCTGGCACACGTGCTGTCACCACAGTTAATTATTCTGGGGGTCGGTTTTCAGGCAGTTACAGTTTACTACAGAAAGGTTTCTTTGGTTAAGCCCAAAAGAAACTTGAGGGCACCTGGGGGGCTCATAGGGTCAAGCCTCTGCCTTCAGCTCAGGTCATGATCTCAGGGTCCTGGGATAGAGCCCCACATTGGGCTCTCTGCTCAGCAGGGAGCCTGCTTCCTCCTCTCTCTCTGCCTGCCCCTCTGCCTACCTGTGATCTCTCTCTGTCAAATAAATAAATAAAAATCTTTTTTAAAAAAAGAAAGAAACTTAAAAAGAGTTTATTGATTTGTTTTTGTTGAGTTTTTGTATAGATCATTTTTTCCAGGATAATATTGATGTGGATTTTTTCTCATTGAAAGCAATACTCTGATTCAAGATACTAAGTTCATGGAAAATGGAAACTTTATATCATTACTGTTTGAAAAGAACAATAATAAGGATCACATATTTTAAGTAAAACAAGATATACATAAGTAATGACTAATGGTCAGAAAGGATGAGATTTAATACCATATTTCATCTATGTGAAAAAAAGTGATTTCCTCAAAAACATGACTTTAAAAAGAATGTTATACTATGTTCACTAGAATTCATTTCTTTATTCTTTCAACAAATAAATCTTAATACTATGCTTCAAGATAGAGATGAAGTACTTTACATAATAAAATTAAATGTATTTAATATGTCTGGTTTCAAATGGTTGCTCTGTTGAGGACTGAGGCAAGGACTGCCTCCCTTGGGACTGGGTTCGGAGGCCCCAGGAGGAATGGGCCTGGAGCTCCCCCCCACCCCAGGTCGCGAGCACGCTACAGAGGCACACACGAGTCGTGTCTTCCCATCATGTCAGCCTTATTCGGTCATAAAGCCAGCTTAACACAATGTAAGGCCGATTCAGGATCCCGAACTCGGTGACATTTCACACCATTTAATGTCGCTTCAGACACATCACACAAAGCAAACACAAGACAAGGGCACGCAACAAACAAGAGTCAAAGGGGAGGAAGGTAACGAGCCAAGTGTGGAGCTCTCCACGCTGACTGCCCACTGCGTTCAAGCCGTGCAGTGTCTCTGTTCTGGGCAGAGGTCCGCCCGCACAGCCCTGGAGGCAGCCGCCGTTCACAGGCGCTCAAACGTGGGAGGGAGGGCAGCTCTGCACAGTCCACATCCCTACAGTTTGGGGTGGAACTCCCCCCTTTCCAAAGGGGCTTAACCGGCTCTGGGTCTTGGCTGAGCTCCTCGTAGCCCAGCGACGACAGACTCGGGTTCTTCCAAGCTCTCTTGGCTTTGAGGGTTATCCGTTCCCGGTACCTCCAGCCTGTGCTGGCATCCGCCATGTGGGTCCTGGGCTGCTGATGTCACTGCCCGAGCCATGCTCTCTACACCCCAAGTAACCCTAAAGGCGATTATGGGGTTGAGAGCTCATGAACTGGGCACAGTCACGTACATTTAGGAGGGAAGGAAGGAGCTCTTCTGGGGTCAGGAAGGTGCTGGGAGGAATCTCAGCGCAGGGCTGTACCCCCTGGAACCTTGGAGCCTGCCCTCTGAACTTGGCAGCCTCACGCGATTGATAACATCCCTGCTTGGGAGGTGGAGACTGGGCTCGAAAGAGTTCAGTAAAATTTGGAAAACAATAATAACAACTAATCAGTAGTACAGTAAGGCCAATAAAGGGAGTCTCTCGTGTGTGATGAAGTGTGTGTTTTAGCACAGAATGGGATGTGGCCCCACCTGCAGGCAAAATCGCCGCTTCTTCAGCAGTTTCTAGAAAGACGCCAGTTCATCTCCAACTGCGAGACGCATCATGGTTGAGAGGCTCGCGCTTGGAAGTCGGTGAAGAGGACACATTGTGCCGAGTTCCCCTGGAGACCCACTGCACTGCAGCCCTGGTGCCATCTCCACTTCTCACTCAGCGAAGAGCTAATAAAATACATTTCATGCTTTTGTTGAAAATTCACACTTGACTTCTTTTCGTTTTTGTTTTTTAATAATGCTTTTTAAAGATCTTGAGGACAGAGAAATACAATGCTTTTTCTGGACTAAAACTACTTCTTCTTTTATTCGCTGAAGGAAAATATCAAACATGAGAGTCATTAAAGTATAAAAGCTGCTCAGATGTTCATGTGCTTTGTTATAGCTCACGCAGCACTGATATTTTTTATATTTTTGAAGTCTTTAGGGAACAACCTGAAAAACTGATAAAAATTAACCCTCTTCATCTTTGCCTCAGTTCGTGAGGAGGAAGCAAGGAGAGCCACACTGCCCACTTGAGGAATACACATCCTTTGTCTGCAACCAATCAAGCTCTTTCCCCATGGGGACCCAGCGAGCCCTGGCTGCAGACAGTGGCCTCCTGGTGCTCTCTGCAGCCTACTGATTGTAGAGGGGGCCCTAAGGGACCTTGGACACTGCTCTTTCCAGTGGTCAGTCTGACCTCATGCCATCCCTGGTCTGGGCTGTAGATGGGTATAGACAGGAATGCGGGGTGTCTCTGGAAAGCCCCAGGGCACAGCAGCCGTGGTCCATGTTGGCCAAGTCATCATGTCCATCTGTACCAAGCTAGAACAAGGACCACGTCACCGAGGCCCTACACATGGCCAAGTTCAAGTTCCCCAGCCACCAGAAGGTGAGCTGTGCTCTGGTCCTGCCTTTTCTTGTCCCAGCATCCGGCCTTCCTGATGCCATTCCTTCCGTCATTCCCTGGAGCCACACCACCAAGAAGCAGGGCATTACTCCGTTTAATGACGATGATTTTGAAGACCAGATCGGTGCAAAGTGGCTCATCCCAGGTGGTTGTGGGGTCCAACGCATCCCTGATCACAGCTCCCTGGATAAGTGGTGGGCTTTGCACTCATGAGAACCTCTGTGTTGCCCCTTTCTTATGCGTACCTTCCAAAAAAAAATCCTACTTCGTGTCAAAAAAATTATTTGTATTTTGGCTTGTTGGATTGGTGGTAATTTGTTCATTTCTTAATTCAGCACATGCTTGTTGACAGCTTTCCCTGTTGCTAGCACTGTTCTCCATGCTGAAAGCTCATCCGTGGACAAAACAGACAAAAAGTCCTATCTTTGTGGCTCTTAATTCTAAGTTGGGAAGAGAGGGATGTAAGCAATGCATAAATAATTAAAATACTCAGTGTGTCAGACGGTGAGTCCCACTAAAGGGGTCGAGGTTTTAAATTATACTATCAGAAAGGAGCTTACCAGAAGGTGATGAGAAAATTCTTGAAAGTGACCCATGTGTTCCAGGAACCAAAGCGAGTGGGGGAGGGGGTTGGAACCCTGATGATACAAAGGAGTCATTCAAACAGGTGACGGTAGGGGTGTTTCTTCTGGAAAATGTACAAAGCAAAAATCTTTATCTCAGTTATGCCTCTGTCTTAATTGAAGGAGAGGCAAAAAATCCTTTGAGCTCTTTTAGCAAAACAAAACCTGTCCTCAATAGAGACACAAATGTGATTCATAGATTTTATAGTAAGGGCTCCTGAACAGTGGGATAAAGTTCAAGTTTTGCAATTTGATGGAAAAGAATCCAGTTGTCTTCAACAAGTACTTTATATGAAGATAAAGTCTCTAAGGTCAAAATACATACATGACTGCTTGGTGTCCCCATGGACGTATGATACCGGTACACACGCCTGCTGTCCTCCAACTGGCCCACAGATTTCTCTTCACCAAATCCTCTCTACCCACCCTCGTGGTCGCCCGATACTCTGATTCCACTGTGAATTCCCATGGAGCTCTCAGCATCCAGAGAACCTGCAGGACGTCAGTTCAGGGGCAGATGCACATTTTATTTTGAGCTGCACATTTATTATTATTTGTGTCATTTAATATTCAGCCATGGCTATAAATGTTGCTGGACATGAGTCTCAGGAATTAGCCCTATTTTCTTTTTTGCTGAGAACTCTGCCACATGTCATCAGAGACGTGTCCTTTTATGTGGATCGCTGTCCTGTCCTCATCACACACCTCATTGTCACTTGCCTAGTTCAATGCCCGATTTCTTGTCTGAGGTATTTCAAAGACTTTTTAATAGAGCATCTACTCAGGGTACAAGTGTCCCTGTAACACGCCTTAGGGCTAGGAAGGAACCATTTAATCTAGCTCATCTGCCTGATACGTGGACCCTATTTTGTAAAATGTCTAGCACTTAGTTTCCAGTTGTCATTTTGTAATGGGGTCATGCAATGAGAGATGTCACATGGTCTAGAAGTAGTCAAATCTAACCATTCCTATTGTCAGCCACGGAGAGTCAAATCCCGAAATTCACAAAAGCCGTACGCCGTGAGCAAGTGGGTTTTTCCCAGATCCCTGGGGCTAGTCCAACATTCAATGATCAATCACTATAATGCATTATATCCACAAGCTAAAGAAGAAAAATCATACACACATATCTGCTGAAGCAGAACAGGCATTGACAAAATCTAATACCCATTCATGATACAAAGAAAAATCAGCAAACTAGAAGCAAAGGACAGACCTTTCGTTGGTTAAGAACAACTACAGAACCACACGGCTGGCATCCTCTCAATGATGAAACCCTCAGTGCTTACCCTGTGATACAGGGAGAGCGTCTGCTCTCACCACTCTTACTCAACATCCTCCTGGACGTCCTAACCCACATAATAAGGCAAAATGGAGAAATAAAAATTGATAACAACTTGTTATAGTAAAGACATCAATTTTCTCCGAACTGATCTATACCTTTATTGGAATTGCTATCAAAATCCCAGCAAGGTATTTGTAGACATAAACAACCCTACCCAACATCCGTATGGAAATGTTCAGGGCCTGGAATAATTAAAATAATTTTGAAAAAGAATAAAATAAGAGTAATAATTGTGTTCCCACAATAACCAGCACAGTGTGGTGTTGGCACAGGACAGCACACAGAGCACGGAAGGCAGACACGGACCTACAGGAATAGGCCCGGCTGACCTTCAACAAAGGACAAAGTCATTCTATCAAAGATGGACAGACTTCAACGAATTACACTGGATTAGCTGGATGGTCATAAGAAGAAAGAAAGGAAGAAAGAGGAAAGAGAGTGCTGGGAGCAGCCGGGTCTCACGAGCTGATGGAGTCGCTGTGGGGAGGATGGCAGTCGGAACACAGTTCCTGCTTCATGGGAAAACTCACTGAGTTTTCATCGGGAGTCTCGCCTCTCCACTCTTCAGGAGACCTCTCATTCCTGCGACAGAACGGGAGCCACCTGTGACCTCACCCCCGGGACTAAGCTCACGTGCCTTCTCCCCCCTGCTCTCCTCTTCTCCTGTGTGGTATGGATGTGGGGAAAAAGAGGCAGAAGACGGGACCTCCAGAGGACAAGAGGGGTCCTACCTGCCCAAGAGCACCCCAGGGGTCCACACCTGTGGACCCCACCATGCCGATCTCCTCCCTCAGGGACTTTGGGGAAAAACTGTAGACACATTCACCTGCAAAAATATTCTTCACTGATCAATGCACTGTAGTCTCTAAAATTAACTACTGTAAAAGATTTTTCCTTTTAATCTATAACTTGTTACCTATAAACAAAGACACTGAAAGCCGGCAAGATGGAGATGCCTGGCAGGTGATGGAAAAGAACCTTTGGGGCTCTCTCTTTATTCATTCGCTGACGCTGTCCTTCCTTCAGGGACTCCTGGCTCAGCTGGAGCTGGGCTTGGGCAAGAGAGGAAGAGAGGAAGGAAGGATGAGAGGGAGAGAGGGAAAGAGAGAGAGAGGAATGGAGGGAAGGAAGAATGGA
>PITA01026843.1:0-21958 GCA_004023965.1 Spilogale gracilis
AAACTACTGTCTTAGATCAGACATGCACTTATCAAATAATAGTATTAATGGATTTAAGTTTTAACATCTCTTAGAAAATGAAAGGATTTATTTAAACCTCTTTATAAAAAGTACTCAAACTTCTACCCCACCATATTCCAAAAGCCAGCTAACAGTAAGATAGCCACATGCTCTGGTCTGCTCAGATCCCTGAATGGCTAACACCCAGGGGTTTTCTCGGCAGTGAAGGGATGAGGATTCACATTCCCTGCTCACCCCATCATTGCAGGAGTTGAAAAGCAAGGACAGCCCTACTCTGTGCAACTGGACACTCATCAGGCTGTACCTTTACTTCAGAGAATGAGCTCACAGTCCAGGAGATCAAGTTTCTGGAATCTGAAGACTCTCGTGTAAACATACACTGACTCCCACTTAGCCAAGGCAGAAGAAAAGTAAAGAAACAGAAGAGCCAATTTACAGTGAACAGTAACTCCGTGGGAGTGCATGCAAAAGGCTTCCAAGTTGCTGTGAAAGTGAGGAAACATTCTCTGCTTCAATATGTGTCTCTTACAATTGTTTGCTTCTCTGACATTAAGCCATGCAAAGACTCTGCTCCTTAAGTATTCGGTTACTATACTATAGCATAGTAGTTGGTGAAAACAAATGAGTTTGGACTTGGAGTCAGCCCGACATGAGGCTGTCGTGCTCACCCTGGTGAACGGCGGCCCCCCTTGTGCCTGTCAAAACTCCGTCAAATCGGTGACCACCAGCACGTACTGGACAGACCCATTGGAGCACCTGGAACTTGCTCCTCAGGCTGGCTTTCCTATAGCAGCCAGAGTGTGCTTCTGAAGTAACAGTCACATCACAGAGCAGGAAAACTGTTAGTACTACCCAGCACTAATTTTTGATTTTGGGCATAAAGTCTGTCTGGATCCAAATTCTAAATGGTTAATGCTCCCTGATACTTTCGTAAAGGAGCACATATTCTAATACACGAACACATCTCTAGTGAAAACATCAGGACCCTCCATATCCGAACAAATCACAGAATATAACGCTGTACCCGGTGGGGCAGTTAGCCCCTCATATTTCCCCATTAGCGATAATCTCCAGCAACTGCCGCTTATAAAATAAAATGACACACAGGTGCATTTGCCCACAGAAAGAAAAAAACCAGCAACGTGATATCAACACTCTCGCCCTCTTTCTACATTTTTTCAGGGAGAAAGAAGCAGTGGAAGAAAGTGGTTGAGCATTCACATTTTAAAACACATCAAACTGCAAGGAGTCATAATTCCAAAGCCTGTGAGTTTCTGAATTTTACATTAGCATCTCAACAAAACTGTAAGCCCACATGCAGGAGTCCAGAAGAATGAGGAGACCGCTCTGCGTTTCCTCTTCTAGCAGATAATTACTTGTACACCATCCCTACTTTAGTCTTTGAACAAACACGACAGAAAGTGATAGCACAACACAGACCCACCAGCTTGCAACAAAGTCTTAACTTTCTCTGTACTTCCATGTTGCCTTACATTGGGAAGATTAAGTGATGGGAGGGGGCAGAAAAAAAAAAAAGCAACTTACTTGCCGGTTTAAAGTTTCATCTTTAGCCCACGGAAGATTATGCAGCAAGTTTTCTTGCCAAGGCTGAGTCCCGAACATCCCTTTCAAAACAGCCAACGCTCCAGGTCCAAGAGGATTTGCTCACACGGGATGCTTCTTGCTTCTGGGAGGCATTAGTATCAGAGTCTTGCATCATCCAGAGAATCTTAGCAGGGATATTTTTTTCTTTTTAAAGCCCCTCCACATGTTAAGCCAGTAGGCATACTATCCTTGTCCCCGAGCCGAGTTGCATGCCAGCTGCCTTAGTTATGGCAAGCAGGGGACTCAGAGCTGCGAGCAGGAATCCGTCTGCCCTCTATCTGTCACTATTAGCTCGGCACGTTGATTCCCTGGCACAAGAGCAACAGCAATTAGCTGGCCTGCTTCTCCCCCACATGCAGGGGAGCTGAGTGCGCGAAACCACGCGGCGACTGGTGGTCTCGTCACGCCAATTAGTAGCAGGTGCTGCAGCCCGGAAGACAGATCGATGCCCCGCTGATCATCGGTGCTGGCGGCTTTATTGTACTGTGTTCTCTCAGCCGGTCTGCGATTCTCCGCTCTCTTTTGTGTGGCTGTGTTTTCTGTTTTACCCCATCGGTGCTAAGAAGTTCAGCAGCTTATACTCCGTGACAATATTAGCAACAAGTCGCAATAATCCCTGAGGCCCCTTCCACCTCCAGGCTTTCATTCTGGGCCCCACCCCCGCTTGCTTTAAACCCACCCTCTTAGACAAGCTCTCCACCTCTCTGGGCATAGAGAAACTTCATACTTGCTGGGAGCTAAGAAGACCGTGTTCAGGTTTGGGAAAGCACATATAAGTCACATAAAGGCATTATGGAGAATCATATTATAAGACAAGTAACATATTTCTTAAATACAAGATCCTCACAACAAAGTTACATATATACTGGCGGAAACACACAAACACATGGTTATTCTGTTACCTAAATCAGATGCATATTTCTTTTTCTTTTTCTTTTGTTTTAAAGATTTTAGAGAGAGAGTACATGAGCAGGGGGAAAGGCAGAGGGAGAATCAGACTTCCGCTGAGTCAGGAGTCCCATGTAGGGCTCCATCCCAGGACCCTGAGATGATGACCTTAGCCCGAAGGCAGACACTTAACTGGCTGAGCGACCCAGACACCCCTGAGTGCACATTTCTTAAGGAAGTTACCATGCCTAGAACTTACTCGTGCCCATACCAAAATTTGCCCACATGCATCTGAACCCCTGAGAAGGAAGAATCTAAAAATGAAAGCAAACTCAGAACTTCTTGGGGGCTCCTGGGTGGCTCAGATGGTTAAGCATCTGCCTTTGGCTCAGATCATGATCCCCGGGAGCTGGGATGGAGTCCCGCATTCGGCTCCCTGTTCAGCAAGAAGCCTGATTCTCCCTCTGCCTCAGTGTCTGCCTCTCTCTCTCTCTGTCTCTCATGAATAAATAAGTAAAATCTTAAAAAAAAAAAAAAAATCAGAGCAGTGGTTCCAACAGACCAAATTTCCTGAAGTTAGTTAAGAATGGCAAGGTGAAGAGGACACAGACAGAATCCCCTATCCCATATCTCCCTCATGGACAAGGTGGATTACGTATCATTATCATTCAACATCTTTGAGAAAAAGGTAGGTATCACACAATACCTCTAGCGTATTGCCCTGTTTGGATGTATATGTTCACAGAGGGTAACATCTCACTTAATGTAAAATTCAGTTATCCTCCAAGTTCAGTTTTCCAAAGGAAAGGGAAAAAAAAATCTTGAAGGGTATGGAAACAATCCGAAGTTGGCTAAATGTGTCATGAATGTCAAGTAGAGCAAAGATATATGATTAAACCACAGAAGAATCATAGGTGAACTCCCAGAGCCCTTGGGCAGAACCCAATTGCTTTTATTTTATTTACAACTCAAACAAACAGAGTCATTTGTTTCCTTCAAGACACAGGAGATTGGGGGCCAGGGAGGAGGAAGTGTTAGAGATGGATGCCTTTCACAGTTGTAAGAATTAATGTTGTAAAGGTTTAAATATTGATGCTTCAATAAAGATGTCTTTATCAATGTTTAAAGAAATTCGTATATATTTTGTTTGAGGCTTTTTAAAATCATTTCCCTGAAACATGACATTTGTGGAATGATCTATACATTGATATCACTGGTTAAATAAAGTAGCTGCTGTTACAAAGATTTTTTTAGTGATATGAATTATTCAATGTAGTTTCATGAATGACAAAGTCTGCCTCATTCCTGGTGATGGTTAATTATAACTTTGATACATCAGAAAGATAACTAGAATACAGAAAAGTTCATCTCTTCCTCCCCTCCTGTGAGGAAGATTCTTATGAATTAAACTCTTATGGGAGACAATAGCTGATTTTCATTTCTTTTTAAAGCACCATATTTATGCTTTGGGAAAATATATATTTTAATAATATGCAAAAAATACACTATATAGTACAGGATGAGTTTAATTGAATTTTAGGGCACCAATTTAAAAACATAATAAACAAAAGGGAAAAGTCACTAAAAAACACACTACCTTCAGACAGCAGAAGAAATATGGTGTCGACTTCTCTATATCTCTTTCTCTTTTTTCTCTCTCACACACTCATTTAAAAAAATTTAAAGATTTTATTTATTTATTTATTATGTATTTGTGAGAGAAAGAGGAGAGAGAGAAAGCACTTGACTCCTGGGGTGGAAGGAGAGAGAATCTCAAGCAGACTGCCTGCTGATCAAGGAGCCCAGGGTGGGGCTCAATCTCACAACCCTGAGATCATGACCTGAGCTGAAACCAATAGTCCAACACTTAATCGGCTGAGCCACCCAGTGCCCCTCAGACACATACTTAAAAAAAAAAAAAATTTGAATTCTGTTTTATACATATTTAACCTCTTTTTTTTTTCTTTTAGCAAAATGCCATGGACATTCCTATTGTCAATAAATCTAGATCTAAGGGATTGTTATTAATCTTTCTATATATATATACACACATATATATTATATAATTTATTTCACCAAATACTTTTATTATCTTTTTTTTCTACTCTATTAGCATGACATTCTAGTAGTGGAAATGGTTGGTCAAAGGGAGTTGGTCCCTTCAATATTATTGGGGACACTTGATGAGTTCTGTGTGTATCTGAGCACCCTTAACCCTCTCTGTTCCATGAAGGCCTGGTCTTATTTAATTTAGGTCTCTATGCTTACTGCCTCTAGCCACATGTCTCACATATAACGTTACACCTAAAACTCCAACACACCAATGGGCGTGTCCAGTATGCCCTTAAAATGAATGGATTTAAACACTGTAAAATACTCCTTTTTAGTCAACACTGCGAAGCTTCCCTTCCCTTAGCAATATGGAAAGGAGTGGTGCAGGTCATGGCAGACAGAGAATAGGGGACACAGAATTCTGAAGGGCCAGAAGCAACAATCCAGGACACTGATAACCAGACAGAGCTCTCAAATCAGGGAACACAAACGTCTGTGGAAATCAAGCCAGTGAGAGAGATACACATGGAAAGACGTACCACTATGGGGTAGGTTCTATGAAGTAGGAGAATGAAAAAGAATGAAGAAAATACTTCTGCTCCAGATACACGTATTCTCATAGTTCTCGCTGTGATTTAGGGTGAACGTCAGGATCGGAACACAGTAATGAGAATCCATAACTAATTCCAAAGCAGGGATTCCAGCGAAGAGGACTGAGTGGCAGGTGCCGTCAAGAAAGAAGATGCATCAGAGGGGCTGGAAACTGTGACAGGCTAGGGACTCTGACCCTGATTCTGTGGGCTGGGTAACCAGCCCAGGTAACTCTCAGCCATCCTCCTCATACTAGGAGGAAAAAAATTAGGGCATTTTCAAAGATGTTTAACTAAGTTGCTAAGGAGCCTGCTATTTGCTAAACACATCATGCCCCCTCACGGTTTTTTGGGTATGTCTGCATCTTGAAGGACATATCAGCATCCCATGCAAGAGTGCTGAGGCTGGGATGCAAGTGTCTGAGATCTGGTGGACCTATGACCTTGGACTAATTCCTTCACCTCTCTGAGACTCTGATTTTTAATCTGGATATTAAAGTAGTAATAATATCTATACCTCACTGGCTAATTAAGAGATGTAAGTGGGATATATTTTGCAAATACTTATAATTTAATAGAATATTGCATATATGTGATAATTTTTAGACATTAGTATTATCATTGTAACACAAAGTTTGGTATGATTAGGTTATAGGTACAGAAAAGAGAGTGTCAGCTCATGTGGGAAATTCCAGATAAAGAAATCCTTAAATCTAATTTTTTTTTTTAAAGACTTTACTTGAGAGAGAGGGAGAGAGACATGGAGAGAGAAAGCACACAAGCCTGGGGGGTTGGGTAGCAGGCAAAGGGAGAAGCAAATTCCCTACTGAGCAGGGAGCCCAATGTGGGACTTGATCCCAGGACCCTGAGATCATGACCTGAGCCGAAGGGAGATGCTTCATTGATTGAGTCACCAGGCTCCCCAAAGGCTCGTTCTTTAAAGAATAGTAGCCAATCACACATACATGAAACTCATTTTAGTTTACTTTATTAAAAAAGAAACTAGTTATATATACATGCTTTGGAAAGACTGTAAACATTTTTAACACTTAAAAACACTTAAACACTGAAAGTGAGGATTTCATTTATTTTAGAAAATGAACACCATGTTACCTATACGGTAAAAAATGATTCATTAAAGTCAGTCAATTGTTGCGGCTGGGTGGCTCAGTTGATTGTCTGCCTTCGGCTGAGGTCATGATCTCAGGGCCCAGGGATCAAGCCCTGCATTAGGCTCCCCACTCAGTGGGGAGTCTGCTTCTCCCTTTCCCTCTGTCCCTCCCCCTGCTTGTGTTCTCTCTTTCTCTCTGTCAAATGCATAAATAAAATCTTTTAAAAAATTTTAAAATAATGGCAGTCAACAATGGTGATGTGGATACACAAGTTTTATGTGACCTAAAGGGGACTTACACAGCCTTGAAAGTTCTAATCATGAAATGTATGAAAAATGTGACAAAATAGAATAGGTGGTCAAATTTTAAAATGGAAGAAAGATATAATGCGCCTCCTCCCTTAGAAACTGTGTTTAAGGGGCGCCTGGGTAGCTCAGTTGGTTGAGAGACTGCCTTCGGCTCAGGTCATGATCCTGGAGACCTGGGATCGAGCCCCACATCGGGCTCCCTACTCGGTGGGAAGCCTGCTTCTCCCTCTTTCACTCCCTCTGCTTGTGTTAATAAAATCTTAAATAAAATATAAATAAATAAATAAATAAATAAATAAATAAATAAATAAACGAATAAATAAATAAATAAAATAAAATCTTAAAAAAAAAGAAACTGCATTTAAGTGTGTACACATACACACGTAAAACAGTGCACATAAACATGGTGGTTATCATTGAAGAGAAAGCACAGGAGACAGCCCCCTGCAAATATTTCCTTTAATGAATGTTTATTTCTCACATTCCTTTTTAACACCCTTCTTTTCACTTACCTCCTCTTCCACAGATAACTGCTCAACTATCTATCACATGCATTTCTGTCTGTATTGTGCAAAGTAAGTATTCTGTGTTACTCTAAAAACTCAAAAAATTAATTACATTAGCATTTAGGGGGAATTTTTTTCATAAAAATGAATGCTGCACATTTTACAGAGCGATGAGATACCCATAATGCTCCAGCACCATGCCAAAAATCAGCTACGTTCCACATACAGCTGTGAAGATTACCATACACTTTTGTATTCATGCCAGTTCATCCGTGCACAGGAATTTGAGGAACAATAAAAAGCAAAAAGCTGGTCAAAGAGACAAGTTTTATTTTTTGTCTCTATATTTTTTTTGGAATTTGACTTAACAGTAGGTTCATTATACCTACAAACAGCAGGTTTATATTATATTATAACGCAAAGCTACTTCTGTTACCAAGAGATTTGAAACATTGCTTACTTCAGTCACTAGCTCTGGCAAATGTGTATACTAACTACATAGAATGTTTTGTTATGGCTTTAGACTACACTTTGCTGGTAGGATGCATTTCAGTGTATCTTATTAAAGTTAAGCCAATACTATTAAAGTTAAGGAAAACAATACTAACCAATACACTGTTCTCAAATATATATCATTGAGAAAGCAAGACATAAGAGGATTTTGTCTATCCTTCCAGAATGAGGACTGAGTCCTTGAGTCAGTTGGAGATTCAAAGCAAAAAGCAACACAGAAGGCTTCTTCTGTTTGACCCAGATTAAAGCTTTAGTGAACAAAAGCTCCAGCAGTATTATCAAAAGAGCCTTGGGCGCCTGGGTGGCTCAGTGGGTTAAAGCCTCTGCCTTCGGCTCAGGTCATGATCTCAGAGTCCTGGGATAGAGGCCCGCATCTGGCTCTCTGCTCCGCCCAGCCCCTCCTCTCTCTCTCTGCCTGCTTGTGATCTCTCTATCAAATAAATAAATAAAATCTTAAAAAAAAAAAAAAAAAAAAGAGCCTTGCTCATTACAAGCCCTGTCTCACCAAGTTGCCTGGTATCAAGCCATTCTAGGTTTGTTAATATCAATGGTCATTTAGAGTTGGGCTTCAAAGCCAGTGGGTACAACAACTATACAATAAACCCTCTACCAGAGGCCTCAGGGCTGGGGGTCATGTGGACACACACCAATAAACCTTTACCATGATTTCCTATTGGACAATTTTATTTTTTTTATAGGGACACCCTTTATTGTCAGGATTCAAGGTAGCTCTAGTGAACAAAGGCTTTCGTTTTGTTTTGTTTTTGGTTATTTCCAGCAATGCTTTTCTTCTCCCCCCACCTCATTCTTCTCTTCCTGCCTGCCTCTCTCCCTTCATCCCTCCCTTCTTTCCTTCCTTTCCCTTTTCCTTCCTTCCATCCCTACATTTCCCCCTTTCTTTTCTTCCCCTCTTCCTTCCTCTCTTCTTCCCCCCCTTCTTCCTTCCTTCCTTCCTTCCTTCCTTCCTTCCTTCCTTCCTTCCTTCCTTCCTTCCTTCCACCCAGGACTTGCCTGCTTTATAGTTTCAAGGATAAGAACAGCGTAATCTCCAGTTAATACTTAGCTGTGCTGAGTTTTCAACAGGCAGATTAGTTTAGAAGAGCAATTTGGGGATATAATACAGTGTTTCAAGGACAATGATGAAAGCATTACAAATTTCATAAACATAGTTATGTGTGCACGTAAACAATGTAACTAAAATATGTGAAGATGCTGAAACTGTTCCCACCATTTTTTAAAAACTTAATTCTTAAAGAGCATTGAATTTAAAATTGGACCTTTATTTACATGTACATCTGATGGGCTTCCAAATATAAGGATTAATTTTAAGTTTGGACAAAATTATAAGGTCAAATCATTTGGCTATTTCATATAACCTAAAATCTTTTGAGATGAGAAAAATAAAACTAAAAGGAAGTTTTAAGAAGATAATAATTGCTATAAAATATGTTCTAAATGCCAGCTGCTTACCTTTTTGTAGCTATTTTGTACTTGCTTTAAGGATACTTCTCTTTTCCCTAAAGAGAAAAGTATAGATACTATAAAATGGTATTTGTTTTAAATAGGAAAAAAACCTGCATTACTAGGTTGCCCCTTTTCAGTTATAAGTCTTCTATGCTAGACCTGTTAGTATTGCATTGCTGTGTGACAACTTACCACCAATTTAGCTTAAAACGATACACGTGGATCACCTCATACTTTGTAGGGGTCACGGGTCCAGGCCAAGGTCCCGCACAAGCTGTGACCAAGGTGTTGGCTGGGCTCAGCTAAGAAAACCATCTGTTTTCCAGCTCATTTGGGGTACTTGCAGTCTTGATACGGTTATGACGGTATGACCCAGAGTCCTGGTTTGAGCTCTCCCTGACTGCTCGTAGGTGCTTGCGTTTAGGCGCTAGTGGACGCTCCTTGTTTCCTCTGTCCCGTGACCCCCTTGTCAGCTTACAGCACAGCTGTTGGCATCCCCTAGGCCAGCAGGGGAAGCTCTCCCTGTGTACCAGCAAGAAAAGGCCTCAGAGTCTCCTGTGATATCATCGCAAGATGGATGGCCTGTAAGCTTTGCCATTTCCCGTGGTTTTAAGTAAGGTACAAGGTGTCCTGCATTCAAGGAGAGGGTTTGCTGCCTAACAGCCCATGCAGAGAACACAGGAACATCCTAGAATTTGACCTACCAGCTGGGGAGACTCCTACTGCACTTAATGCCTCCACAAAGAAAAAAACTGCATCTAGGCATAAACAGTAACAATGAAATAAAGTAATGGACAGGTGCCTGGGTGGCTCATTCAGCTAAGCATCTGCTTTCAGCTCAGGTCCTGATTCCAGGGTCCTGGGATCAAGTCCCACATCAGGCTCTCTGCTCAGCGGGGAGCCTGCTTCCCCCTCTGCCTGCTGTGCCCTCTGCTCATGCTCTCTCTTAAATAAACAAACAAACAAACAAACAAATAAATAATCTTTTAAAAAATAAAGTAATTGAAGATTCTGAACCATCAAAGTTTACTTTCAATATTTTTGAAAACATCATGGGACTTCAAATATGTAAAAGTCTATGTTATTTTATCAGAACAAAAAACAATATGATAAAACTCCTACCAAAATCCAAGCACTTTGATACTTAAATAGTTGAAATATTTAAGACCAGAGTTGTTGAGGAAAATACTTCCAAAAAATAAATAGGAAAACTTAAAAGAATCTCAAAGTAACTTTAAGCCACATACAGTAGAGGAATTAAGGGACCACGTATCGTAGGGTAGGTTGGACCTACTAAGAATTATACTTTTATATAATTTCCTGAGGACTCAAGAACTTTTTCTTCTCTTTTTTTAGTAGCAGGTAAAAATAAAACTTCAGTTAGCTTTGTTCCCCCACCTTCCACAGAAAATCCGAGGATTAGCAAGATATCCTCTTAGAATCCTTGAGCCTAAAGCCTATTACTAAACAGAGACTCAGCATGCGTGTGTGTGTGTGTATGTGTGTGTGAGTGTGTGTGTGTGTGTGTGTGAGAGAGAGAGAGAGAGAGAGAGAGAGAGAGAGAGAGATAAATGCATACATAAACACACCTGAAGCCACTCAGTGGGTACTGATGGAATTAGTTTGGTCATTTAAAATGTTCCTTGTTGGGGGCACCTGGGTGGCTCAGTCGTTAAGCATCTGCCTTTAGCTCAGGTCATGATCCCCGAGTCCCGGGATCCAGCAGTGTATTGGGTTCCCTGCTCAGCGGGAAGCCTGCTTCTCCCTCTCTCACTCCCCCTGCTTGTGTTCCCTCTCTTGCTGTGTCTCTATCAAATAAATAAATAAAATCTTAAAAAAAAAAAAAGCATTCCTGTTGGACTTTAGGTGACAGGGGAAAGAGTTTTATAAATCACCTTCATCACTCTGCTACCCTAGGGATTAGGGAAAAATCCTTAGCACCATGTTTTGCTGACTTTAAAATGGTCTCAGGTATCTATAATTCTAAAATCATAATTTTAAATTCACACACATTTTGTAGTCCTTCAGGAGGCCCAGTGTCAGGAAATATTAGTCCTTCCTTCCTTACTCCCTTTCCTCTCCCTGCGTCTCCTTTCTTTTCTTCCTTCCTTCCCTCCCTCCTTTTGTTTTAAGTTTATTTTTTTTTTTTAAGTTGGTGCTTTCTATACCAGAACCAACATCAGATACATTTGTATAAGTATTATTTTTAGATGAAATAAGACAAATCACTGAGGTTGACTCTGAGGCTTCTACTACTTTACTCTCTGATTTACACTGGTTTTTCAAAATACAAGCCAATTAGTCAGCAAATAGATCCAATTAAAGCCAGCTACTGGTGATCTTGTATCTCAACAATATTTTAAACCTCAGGGTAATACAAGAAGAGACAGGACTTCATAACTCTGTAGTGCATGGTGGTGATAGGAAAAGAAAAACAAAAAAGATCTGCTGTAAGATGACTCCACTATGCAGCTACGGTTACAAGCTTAAAGAATGTTTTTGTTCAAAATTTTTCTTATAGTTGTCCTATATCTTTTTTTTTTAAGATTTTATTATTTGACAGAGGGAGAGATCACAAATAGGCAGAGAGGCATGCAGAGAAACTGAGGGAAGCAGGCTCCCTGCTGAGCAGAGAGCCTGATGTGGGACTCCATCCCAGGACCCTGAGATCATGACCTGAGCTGAAGGCAGAGGCTTAACCCTCTGAGCCACCCAGGCACCTTGTCCTATATCTTTCTTTATGAGTTTCTGAAATACATTGGAACTAGTCTACATAAAAATATATAAAGAATAAGTGCCTGACAGTCGCTGGAGGGGAGGTGGATGGGGATTGGGGTAACTGGGGGAGGGGCATTCAGGAGGGCTCCTGACGGGATAAGCACTGGGTGTTTTATGTACCTGATGAAACACTAAATTCTACACCTGAAACTAACAATACACTAGATGTTAACTACCTCGAATTTAAGTAAAATCTAAAATAAATAAATAAACAAATGCAACATAATCTTTGGCAAGATAAACAAATATGAACACTTCTTTTTAATTGAATTGTCACATAATTAAATGGAATATTTTTACTTTAGAAACATTTCTCAGGAAGGATGCATGGCTTGTCCAGGAATCCAAGCACTGACGATTCTGCATTGATTGGGGTGTGTCTATGATTTAGTTAATGCCATAGATCATTCCCTTTCCCTGTGCACTTCTGTTTTAACATCCACTACGTTACCAATTCCTAAGAAATAGTGCATTCAGTAATAATTCAATGATAGCTACATAACTAACATTCTTAAATTTATTGGTACTTTTCCAATGAATTTTAAGATGTTAATCATGTAGCTAACCCTCTTACACTGTTGGTGGGAATGCAAGCTGGTGCAGCCAGTCTAGAAAATAGTATGGAGATTCCTCAAAAAGTTGAAAATAAAGCTACCCTATGACCCAGCAATCGCACTACTGGGTATTCACCCTAAAGATACAAGTGTAGTGACCCAAAGGGGTACATGCACCCGAATGTTTATATGTTTATAGCAGCAATGTCCATAAGAGCCAAACTATGGAAAGAACCTAGATGTCCATCAACAGATGAATGGATAAAGAAGATGTGGTATACACACACACACACACACACACAGGAACACTAAGCAGACATCAAAAAGAATGAAATCCTGTCATTTGCAATGACATGAATGGAACTGGAGAGTATTATGTGGAGTGAAATAAGTCAATCAGAGAAAGACAATTATGATATGGTCTCTCTGATATGAGGAATCTGAGAAGCAGGGAAGGGGGTTGTAGGGGGTAGGGAGGAAGACAAACCATAACAGACTCTTAATCTCAGGAAACAAACTGAGGGTTTTTAGGGGGGGGGCAGGGATAGTGTGGATGGGTTATGGAAAAAAGGAAAAAAATGTAAATTTAAAGAAAAAAATAAAATTCATTGGTACTCTTAGAATTATCTCAGTAAAAAGGAACTAACTTGGTTGTCATCTGAATCAAAAGAGACGAATGAGATCACTTGTTCTCAAAACACTAGTTTCAAAAAACATGCTTTCTTCAGAACAGGATTTTTTTTTTTCATTTTTTCAAAACCTCACCAGCATTTATAAGCACACTTCAACAGATTTCAAATTGCTACGGAAGCATAAATGTAAGTCCTTTTCCAAGATAAGTGTATCTTCAGAACTCTTAATTGATCAAGGCAGTAAGATAGGTCACTAACAGAAGTGATAAAACATTAGGAGACTTTGAGCTACAAAACGTATTTACACCATAATCTCAAATATCAAAAATGTACCCAATTGAGAATAATAAGGTTTCTCTCTCAGATTGTCAAATTTTCTCCCAAACCAACTCACAGGACAGATAAACTGAAAGATACAGAAAAAATTAATAAGTAAATAAAGTCACTAGTTATTCCCAGCCATGTCACTCCTTCTCCCTTAAATATCAAGCTCTTTTCAAGAAGATGGTCCATACCTCCCACTTAATGCCCTGACACTTACTAAACATCTCACTGCTTCTCATCCAGGTCCCATGATCCTCAATCTTCTCTTCCCTTCCCCTTCCAGAACTTTGTGGAACCTCTGATATTGTCCTACTAGCATACCATTCATTGCCAGAAGTCACTTCCTCCTGCTGTCCTTCTGAGCCTATGTCACCTTTTTTCAGTCTCTCATTAGTGGCTCTTCTTTTCTCTACCTTTAGAATTTAGAAAACACTGAGATTCTATCTTAGGCTCTCTTCTCAGTGATGAACCTCATCTCCCTCCCTAGGGCTCAGTCCCTTCCAATCCATCGATTTTCCAGTGGAGCAGAAGACTCCCAACCTTCATGTCTAGAGTACATCTCCATTCCCAGCCATATCTGTACACCAGATGTCTCCATTTGGATGTGCCAAAAACTCACAAAAAATGGGAGATCACACCATCACCTCCACTATCCCCCAAGTGTTCATGCAGGCTGCGTTCCCCTTGTCCACAAAAGACAGTCCCATTTTTACAGTTACCCGAGTCAGAAATCGGGGAGCCACTTCAGACCCCTAATGCTCTCGTACTTCCCCTCTAATCAAGGACACATCTGTGTTGTTATCCATACCTCCCAAACATATCTCAAATCTATTCTTTATTCTCTAGCTCCTGGCCACCACTAATATTTCTCTTCAAAATAGAGCAAGCGACTCTGAACTCCCCATATCTATTCCTGCCTCTCTTCAATCTATTCTGCATATCACAAAGGAATATGTGAAAAGTCGTTCTGATTAAGTCATTTTAGGGTGACATCTCTGATTGAGGTCACCATTTGGAATCCACTCACATTCTCTACAATCTTTTAAAATCTGGTCTCATCCTTCTTTACAGAATTCCTTCATCACACTCCTCTCTTGAATATCTACACATCATTGACTGACCAATATTCATGTAGTGCTCACTGATGCTATTTTTTTTGTTGGACAAAAAATAACTTTTATCTCCAACCCACATACTATATGTCCAACTAGTTTTTACATTTTCCTAAAATCTTAAATATTTCAAACTCCTGAACATTTAAACTAGCTTATTCTCTAAGCTAATATATATGCCTCCATAATAGAACATTATATATTTTGTTATTTGTTCCTATATTTGTTGTTCAATGTTGGCCTTGTCCACAGGGTCATAAGTGTGATGAGACCAAGAAGTAGGTCTCCTTTATAATTCCAGTGTCTAACATGACTGGAAGTATCTGTTTATTTGAATTTATTTTTAAATAATAGTTTTACTTGATGGAAAAAGTATGGAAATGTCAACACAAAAAAAATTTAAGCATGTGTATGTAACATGTAAGACCTTTGGCAAAAATATCTGTGTGTGATTTTTATGTAATTCTCACGATAATTTCTCATTGTAATTGTCTTAGTGATTTGCGATAGCTCCCACAAAAATACCACAGACTGAGTGGATAGAATAACAAACATTTATTTCTTATAGATCTGGAGGCATGGTTGGGTTCTTAGTGGAGAAACTCTTCCTGATTCATAGATGGCCACTTTCTTGCTGTATCCCCAACAGGAGGGAGGGAAAAGGGGCAAGAAGTGGAAGACAGGGAGAGATTGAGGGCACGGGAGTGAGCAAGTTCATGCTCTGGTCCCTTCTTCCACTCTTTGGGGTACCAATCCCAACCAGCCCCAATGTGAGGGCTCTATTCCCATGACCTCACTCATGAAAACCTAATTACCTCTCAAAGACCCCATCTCCATATATCATCACATTGGTAATTAGGGCTTTAACATATGGATTTTGGGGGGAGTCAAACATTCATTCCATGACAGCAGTCATTATTTCCATGATAACAGAAAAGAAAGCTGAGCTTAGAGAAAAATGATCTTGCAATGCCTTTCAGATAGAAAATGCTGAAATCCTTCAAATAGCACACTAGTTTTTTTCTGATCCAGCCACCACATTTTACAACAGAAAAAAAGCTCTATTCTGACATCACCTCTAGTACATTATTGTTGTCCCCTCACTGAATATGCACCTGCTTCTCGGTCTACTTTCTTCCATATCTGCTGGCAATCCTTTTTCTCTCTTGATCTTCACTCCCACTCCCAGACATGGGACATTTTGTTCATACTTTCCGGTCTTCTACATCTCAGGTAGAGTACACAGTGTGACAGCTTCTCCATCACCAAATTCTTAGTCAATTGCCTCTCCTGTACACTAGTCAAATATCTGGAAACATAAACCTGCACAATAAATGTTTATTTGTCTCCTCCATGCTAGCTTGTATGTTTTCCTCAACGTTATATTCCTGGTACTTAAGAGAGTACCTGACAATTGGAGAATGCTTAACATATATTTCTATAGCATTAAGTAAATGGATACAAAAGCCCATATTTAAACTCAGGTCTGTTTCTTTCATAGCTCAAGACTTTGCAAGTGTATGCAGAATAATTGGTAATGGATGTGACTGAAATCTAGTGGATCTTTGAGGTTCTGCAAGATCTGGGTGGGAAAGTCATAATTATTAAGTTAGAATCATCTCAAAGCACTTTATTAGTTGTTTAGGAAACAACTCTTTCAAAGCACCAGAAGACAAACATAGATCACTGTGTCAAAACAACAGGCATGCTTGTGGACATAAAGTTTTGCCAAAGGGAAATGAGAAACTAAGACTTTCTATGCCCTTTGATTTATGTGAGCAGGGAAAAACAAAAACAAACAACAAAAAACTTCTCAAATCAACAATCTATCTGGCCATTCCCGAGGGAATAAACAAAAGCCATAGAAACGTGCTTTTATTAGACCAAAAGTAATGAAATAAAAATAATATATAAAATGAACAGTAAGTAAATGTGAATACTTCCCCAGAGGGTAGATTTAAGCAGATCTGCTATAGGACAAGAAGCATACACATATATAAAAAAAGAAATCCTCCCTATATGTTTACAGGATAGATTTGGGATTTTTTTAAAATTTTTTTTGAGATTACATTGGATTTATATCTTTAATTTATGTCTTTTTTATTTTATTTTATTTTTTATTGTTACTTAAATTTTTTTCCAGTGTTCCAAGATTTTTTTTTTTAAGATTTTCTTTTTTTTATTTTAGAAAGGGAGAGATATAGAGGAATGAGGAGGGCAGAGGGAGAGGGAGAGAAAATCTCCAGCAGACTCTGTGCTGATCAAGGAACCCAACACAGGGCTCAATTTCACAACCCTTGCATCATGACCTGAGTTGAAATCAAGAGTTGGATCCTTAACTCACTGAACCACCTATATGCCCCATACAGGATAGATTCTTTTTTATTTTATTTTATTTTATTTATTTATTTGACAGAGAGAAACACAGCGAGAGAGGGAACACAGGCAGGGGGAGTGAGAGAGGGAGAAGCAGTCTTCCTGCCGAGCAGGGAGCCCAATGGAGGGCTCAATCCCGGGACTCCGGGAATGACCTGAGCTGAAGGCAGTTGCTTAACCAACTGAGCCACCCAGGCGCCCCAGGATAGATTCTTAAAGTAATGATGTACCTCTCCTTCCATGGCTTCATATTCTAATGGTATAAAATGTGGTAATTTGACCTTATAGATTCCCCCTCTTACTTTATGGGATGCAGTGCTACCCAACAGAAGCTCATGCATTTACTTTTATCCTAATAAAAGGAAGTCTGCCCTTCTGTATATTCTTTCAATTGACTTATTAGCTTCTTTGTACTTAAATGAATGAAAGCAACCTAAACCTGAACTATCATCCATGCAAATCTTGGAACAAGGACCAGACTTTGTTGTAATCTAAAATGTTATTTAATATACTGAGAAATTGCATTATAGTTCTAACATTACATTTACAGAGTATATTAAAAGAAATGTCCAGAAAAATCAATCTAAGAGTGTAATGTAATAATTCCTTTCTGTGTAAAAACATTCATAGTGTACTACACTTGAGGAATAGTCTTAGAAGCTATAATAATAATAGAGCCACCTTGTCTAGAACAATCACCATGAATCTTTTGAAGTCAATGCTATAAACTCCAATAGAAGAAGGGGGAAATACAGCCTTAATGATATTAAATTAACTTCCTGGGATCAAACAGGCACTAAAAGGCAGAACAAGATAATCAATCTGCCTGTCTCTAAAACCCACATTCTTAATCATCTCTATCAATTGCCTCAATGTTAAGTGAGTATTAATTTGTCAAAAAGGAAAGATTCATCTTGTGGCCCAACATATCACTTCAATATCACTGCCCTGGATCTTCATCCTTGACCTCATTCTATTGGTAAAATTCTAAGTGAAAGAGTAGCAAGATGAACAATTGATGGTCATTTTCAATCAAGTCTTTGCCCTAAACCTATCTTCTAATGAATTGCACACTATGCCTTTTGGGTTACCATGAGGCCCACAAATGTCCTTAACACAATGCACTCTTGGAAAGCCCATTTATCATCCCATTTCCATACATGAAATGCTAGAGTCACCAAAAGTGTTAAAACACTCATACAATGACACAGACACCCGGAAGGCCTTTTCATTTTACTAACATGACCTGTATCTGTTATGATTATTAAAATCCACTTTATAGCCACCCATATGTTAAAAGCATTACAATTAATTCTTCTTGAATTATAATCATTTATGTGCCTAAATACCTCAGAGGATAGGAAACTATATTAAGGAAGGGACAATGTTTCATTCTTATTTATGTCTTCTTAGCTCCTCTCATACAACTTAGTACATAGTTTCTACTCCAAAGTCTGGTGTATCGAAATCTATAATTCTTTTTTTCATCTTCATCATTTTTCATCATCTGTGTAGTTTAAATTATTTTTGGTTAATCTACCTATCTATCATAATGCATTGGTTAATATCTAGCTTAAAATGTTCATGTGGCAAGTCTCCATTTAGAATAGAACATTTTTAAAGAGAAGGTTTTTATGTATTAGGAAGAGAATCCAACTGACTGATTCATGATTAGGGTCTGTTGAATGAAACTATTATGTGATTGCAAATTGTGGCAAATTTTGCCTTGCAGAGATGCTCACTTCCGCATCTCTCATCACACATGTCCCTCTTCTTATTAAGAGACAGAGTTTTGGGGCACTTAGGTGACTCAGTTGGTTAAGCGACTGCCTTCGGCTCAGGTCATGATCCCGGAGACCCGGGATCAAGTCCCACATCAGGCTCCCTACTCAGCGGGAAGCCTGCTTCTCCCTCTCTCACTCCCACTGCTTGTGTTCCCTCACTGGCTGTATTTCTCTCTGTCAAATAAATAAAATCTTAAAACAAAAACAAAAACAAAAACAAAAACAAAAAAACCCCAGAGTCCAAAAATAAAATACAGTAAAATAAAGAGACAGAGTCCATGATTTCTCTCCTTAAACCTAGGCTGGTCTGTCACTCTGACTCTAGTGCCAGTGACACAATGTGACTTCTGAAACTAGGTGACAAAATGTTTTCCAGGTTCCATCCAGTTCTCTTGGGACAATAACTTGGAAGCCTGACTGTGCTGAGACCAGGCAGACCGACTGGAGGAAAAGTCTGTGAGGTCCCTGGAAGAATAAGACAGGCCTGGACCGCTCTCTCGCTTACTGCCCCTCTCTTGCCCTTAGTTTGAACACCATTTACCTTCCAACTGCAGCTCTGAGACCCTGACCCAGAACTGCTAGCGAAGAACTTCCCAGATGCTTCGACTCACAGAAACTACAAGGAATCATACATTTTTTATTGCCACTTTAAGCTATTTGTTATACAACAAGAGTAACTAGAACACTGATTTTTCTTAGGACACAAATTCTTTCAGAACCGCATCTGGGGACACAATTAAGTACCTGCAAGTACAGAAAATAAAATAAAATACTTGCTGATGGTTTGATCACATTCATTTCATTGAGGACATGCAAGGTCCTTAATATTACATTTTAAAAATTCATGATAACTAATATAAAGGACATAGCAACTCTCATAATCTTATATGTAAAAAAATAACATTTAATTAGAGTACCTTATCTCCCTTGCCCATATTTTGAGTCTTTAACTCATAATGCTTGTTCATATTCAATAATGTGATTAGTTGAAATCTAAAAACTGAAGTTCTTTGCCACTCTTACCAGTGATAACTGATTTTCATTTAGCATCATTTATTTAGAAAAAATCAAATTTATAGAATTTCCTCTTTTTAAAAAAGATTTCTAAGTACTATAATGTCTATGATTTTAGATGTTATTTTCTCATTAAGATTCAGTGATACCATAGGTATTAAGACTATATACTACAATAAATCTATCTTAATAGTGGAAATCCCCTCCTTTATTGTGTGACTTATATGTGCCCTTAGGAGTTCTAAGTTCAATATATTTAAAGGTCAAACCTGTCATATGACTAAGGTCAATTATAATTTTTCTCCATAAAGAAAGAAATGCTGTAGATTTTTTCCAGAACGTTCTTTCTACCCCCCTCATATTTTATAAGGTGGACGAATATCCTCTAACCTTGTGAGAAAGCATACTTTGACTGATGCAGTATAAATGGCTGTCATCACCAGTTTTCTGAAAAAAATCCAATTGATGACCAAGAAATTGTTATCAAGGCCTATACATGTGCCAAATATGTGAAAAATATGCGATCTTCCCTACAGAAATCATCCAGCAGAGGCAGGAACATCATCTTAGCAGGGCAAGAGGAATTTACTCAAGTTCCCTCTGATGCGAAGAGAGGTTTGGAGACCTAGGGTAGACGGGAGCCGCACGGCTCCCCCTAAGTTCTCCTTCTCCCATCACTGCACTGTACATAGTGATTCATTCACTGGCATGAAGAGATGTTCTGTTTCTGAGAGTACTCCATGTTCTTCTGCTGCCCACTTTATCGCACATCGGTGTCCTCACTTGGTCTTCTTGGATGCAAGAATCTAACATTCCGTCATTCTTTTCCGTTCTTTCTGTTGTAAAACGTGTTTTAAAGTGGAAAGAAATCACGTAGATCAAAGTTGGTGCTTCTTGGTTCCAACAATTTTACGAGTTTTCAAGGAGCTCCTTGGTGGCACTGTTGGCTGAGCCTCAGAAACCTCTTGGTTTCTGCTTAGGTCACGGTCTCAGGTCGTGGGATTGAACTGTGCATCAGGCCCACCTTGAGCACGGAGTCCGCTTATGTTTCTTTCTTCTTCTCCCTCCACTGGTAGGTACAGAAGAAGTTCCCTTTTTGTAAGGTCTAAAAATTAGAGAATTTTTTGACTTTCTTTGAAAAAAATACAAATTTACAAATGTAAAATTAAGACCAAGAGTGAATATTTATTTAACATGAGAAAATAAATTATAGCTAATTACATTTTTTAATAGTTGGCCTATGCCGCTAGCATCACAATATCTAGATTTTTTTTTTTTTTACAAAATAAATGAGCACACATGATACAAATCATGAGTACTTATTTTCTTCTTACATGTTTTGGCCTCATCATCCTTGATTATTTATTTTAAAATAGCAAATTTTGTTATACTGATATCTCTAGTGATAATTGAAAGATAATTCAGTCTTCTAGTTACTGTGATTTATCTTCTTCTTGTTACTGATACCTCAGAAGTTCCCTTTGCTGCACAACTATAAATTTTGAGTACTCTTGTCAAATTTGGTAAATTCTCTATCAAATTTCCACTTTGTAGGAACAGTAGGATTTGGAATTTAAAGTAGTGTTGTCTGTTGTGGTGTGTGTGTGTGTATTTTTTTTTTTAAGATTTTATTTATTTGACAGCGAGAAATACAGCCAGAGAGGGAACACAAGCAGGGGGAGTGAGAGAGGGAGAATCAGGCTTCCCACGGAGCAGGGAGCCTGATGTGGGGCTCGATCCCAGGTCTCCGAGATCATGACCTGAGCCAAGGGCAGTCACTTAATCAACTGAGCCACCCAGGCACCCCTGTATTTTTTTTTTTATTGATGATCTTTTTTTGTTTTTCTTGACAGAGAGAAACACAGCTAGCGAGGGAACACAAGCAGGGGGAGTGAGAGCAGGAGAAGCAGGCTTCCCATTAAGCAGGGAGCCCAATGCAGGGCTCGATCCCGGGACTCTGGGATCATAACCTGAGCTGAAGGCAGACACTTAACAATTGAGCCACCCAGGCACCCCTCCATGATGAGTTATCTTAAATATTCTCTGCAATTTGCTGTAGTCCTGGGAAGGGCCTGTGAGATCAGGGCTAGTGAGTGAGACACTCACCCTGTGCATATTTGGGAGCCCCCCAAAACTTGCTATTCAAGAAAATAGTAAGATAATATTTCAATATAATGTTTTGGGGGAAAAAAAGAAGATAGAGGCACGTACACACACACACACACACACACACACACACACACACACCCCAGTAAGTTTACATGTTCATTTCGCTTCAGAGTCCAGCATGGTTCATCATGTCACTGCATGAGAGTAAGATGCTCT
>PITA01026844.1:0-21958 GCA_004023965.1 Spilogale gracilis
CAAGCCTCAGAACTCTTCATTCCCTGCAGATGGCCTTGCTTCTTCCCTCTGAGAAAATAGAAACCATCTAAAGAGAGCTTTCTGCCCTCCACCAGACCCCAGCACCTGCAATCCACAAACCTGTGTTTGTGCCTCACTTTTAAGAGGGACCAACCACATCCTCTCCAGGCACACCTCATTCCCCATCCCCCTCCCTGACCCCACGCAAGGGTATCTCTCCACTCCCTGCTCCCTCCCTCTCCTCTATCACTGATTTTTTTCACACAAATTGATCCTCTTTAAAACCAATTTTCAATATGAATGGCAAATAAGCTGTCCTATTCAGGTTGCTGTAACAAAAAAACACAGACCAGGGGCTTAAACAACAGAAACTTATTTCTCATAGTTCTGGAGGCTGGAAGTCCAAGATCAAGGCATTGGTAGACCTGGTGTCTGCTGAGAACCCTCTTCTTGAGTCACAGCCCATCCTTTGTCACTGTGTCCTTGCAAGGCAGAAAGGGGCAAGGAAGCTCTCTAGGATCACTTTTATAATGGCGCTAATCCCAATCACAGGGTTTCCACCCTCATGACCTAAGGGATCACCCCTCAATGGTCCTGCCTCCAAATACCATCATATTTGGGGATTCAGTTTCCACATTTGAATTCAGGGGGAGATGCAGACTTTCAGTCCACAGCAGAAGCACATGCAAAGATGCTCGCTGTCATTAGTTACTAGGGAAATGGCAGATTAAAACCACAACAAAGATGTCACTACACACCAATGAGAACGCCCCAAATTAAGAAGATCGGCCATGCCAAGCCGGGCCGTGGTGAGGGCATGGGGGGATTAGAACTCTTGCTCCCTGCTGGACTCTTTCTCTGACTGAACAGGAATGCGTTGCCCAAGTGATAATAGGTTCCCATTGGGCTCTTAGGTTCCTTTTCTCTGTTTTCTCTCCAGAATTTAATAGTCTTTGGAAAAACAGGCTGGTGACGGCTACCCTATGACCCAGGTATGCCATTCCAGCCTCCTCCACTGAAGAAGCGGGTTCCCGAAGCACAGCCTGCCTCCCTTCCTGGTAAAAACCAGCAAAAACTAGGGCAAGCACCTCTACCTCTGTAACATGTTTCCTGACAGTGGTGGGGACTGGCCCTGGGGCTCCCACGTCTGGGGACTTCTCGCCAAGAAATTCCTGAGTGTTTTCCCCTAAAAACCTGTGCTTGGAGTTTTTACCATCTGACCAATTCTGTGGTTTATTTGAACAGTTTATTGATTTTTGATCAAGGGCAAATATATATATAATATATGTAATATATGCAATATATGTATATATGTAATATATGTAATATATATAATATATAATATATTAGGAGAGCCCCAAACTGCTCAGGCATGTATGAAATGTCAGAGGAGAAGAGAAACAAAATGCTTTCGAAGGCTGATTTTTTCATGAACAAGAAATGTGAGCATCTCCGTCTCCATTTACCACTGGGCTGGAGGTAACGTTTAATGAAGAGTAAGTGAGTTAATTAAGGAGAAATGGCAACTAGACCCAACATAATGAGGAGAAGGGGCTGTGTCTCTTGCTCTGGGACACATGTTCTTCCTTCTGTGAGGCAGGTGCTTTGGGGAGCTTTCTTGAATGAGCCAGACATCCTCCCCCCACCCCCCGCCCCGTGAGAATCAGATCCCTAGGAAAATAATCCAGTAAGACACACTGGAGGGAGACGGTATTGTCATCTAAAGGTGCTGGAAACCTCTGTGGTCCGAGGCAGCCTCCAATCTAGGAGATTGTTCCAAAGCCTCAAACCTCTTCCTATCCTTATCTAGGCATGGTCTTGAATAGAGAGATGATCAGAAGACGTGGGAGCCCACCCTCACCCTGATTTTTCCAGCTGTCTGACCTTGGGGAGTTCACCCAAGCTCTTAGAACGTCAGCTTACTTGTTTATTGGTAAATTTTTAGGGAGTGCCTATTAGGTGCCTGGCACTAGGAGTTAAAGTGATTAGTTAATTGATTGGCTAATTAATTGAATAGCTATTCATGTAGTGTAGAAATAAGAAATGGAAACATAAAATGTGTCCATGCATCACAGAAGCCCTAAGGTTTCACCAGGTAGATGAGAGAAAATACATACAGGTCTCTGCCCCCTTCCCCCTCTTCCAGGGACAGACCTAAAACCCTTGTAAATTCATGACAGGAGCACTAGGAGCATCCTCCATTCTAATATTTGTCTTTGACCCTGGCTCCTGGCACTGGGCTCCTAAATCCCTTGGGATTTGCCGGGTGATAAGGATGTCTTTTGTTCTAACAAGGTGGTTGTGGCTAGGCTCCTGAATGGGGCATGTGCGGCAGAAACACCAAGCCATTATTAGAAGCTTGAATTTTCAGCACCCCACCGCTCCACCCCAATTCTCTAGAGAAGGGAGAGGGCTGGAAATGGGTTCATGATCGATCATGCCCACATGAGGAAACCTTCATAAGATCCCAATAGTGTGGAATTCGGAGAGCTCCTGGGTTGGCGAGCACATGGAGATTTGGGGATGGGGTGCATCTGGAGAGGAGACGAAGCACTGTGTCCCTTCCCCAGACCCTGTCCTCTGCGTCTCTTCCATCTGGCTGTTTCTGAGCTACATATCCTTTCATAATCAACCAGCGATCTAGGAAGTAAAAAGTTTCTCTGAGTTCTGCGAGCCACTGTAGCAAATTAGTCAAACCTGAGGAGGGAGTCACGGGAGCCCCTGATTTAAGCCAGTGGGTCAGAAGCACAGGGGACAACTCAGACTTGTGACTGGTGTCCGAAGCGGTGGGTGGAGGAGAGTCTTGGGGACTGAACCCTTAACCTGTGGGATCTGACACGATGTCCAAGTAGATGGTGTCGGCATTGTGTTAAACTGCAGGGCGCCCAGCTGCGCTGCCCAGAATTGTTTGGGGGTGGGGAACCACCCTACTCCCCCAACGCCAGCATCAGAAGCATTGTGTGTCATAGTGGGACAGCAAGGGCGATACAGGGAAACAGGTTTGTCCTATATGGTGGGGGTTCCACAGGCAGCACCCTGGGCCTGCTGAAGCCATGAGCAGAAGGTGCTGTTCAATCAGAAGCCTTCCCCACATCTTCGTGTCAGCCCTTCTCTTCCTAGAGCTGATTTATGTCCTAACATGCTTGAGTGCATTTGTCTTCAATTCTGTTGAGTAGCAAATTTCTTTTTTTTTTAAAGATTTAATTTATGTATTTGACAGAGAAAGACAGGGAGAAAAACAATACAAGCAGGGAGATTGGAAGAAGGAGAAGCAGGCTTCCCGCTCAGCAGGGAGCCCGATGTGGGGCTCCATCCCAGGACCCTGGGATCATGACCTGAGCTGAAGGCAAATGCTTAATGACGTTTGAGCCGTCAGGTACCCCTAAAGCAAATTTCTAAGAGGAAGAAAAAGACATACTCTCCTGGATGACTTTCAGGCATTAGAAGGGAAGACAGAGAGAAAGAACTGTCCTCCTTCCAGCAACATTTGCGTAGAAATGGCCCAGCTAATGCTTTCCTCTGAGTGCATGGGAAGGCCGGGGTTTGGGGTGGGGGTACAGGGTGGGGTGAGGCCTGAAGCCCATTAGGAATCCAGATACCCAGAAGGCCAGCAGGCTATTCCTGGAGCCAGGTGTGACAAATCCAAGTTCCAAAGAGCTGGCTGATCTCGGATCATTAGCATTCAAACTCTCTGGTCCTTAGAGAAAGCTGGAGGAAGAACAGAGAGGAACTAAAACAAAACAAAACAAAACAAACAAACAAACAAACAAAAAAACACCCAGAAAGCTTTAATGTTCCTGCAAGTGGAGTGCTGGGCCCTCTCAGATCCTCTCCTGACCCCTCGCTTCCTGCGAGATCAAAGGCAGCTGGTATCTACCCAGATTCTTGCATTTCCACACCCCTCCTGCTACTCACCATGGTTGCCCCTTCCTCCACGCCCACCTGCATTACCCAAAACACACCTGTCATCTCCGACTGCTGAACCTCAATGACAGCCTCAGGCCTGGACTACACCCCTTGGAAGCAGCCCATCCTGCCATCATGCTGATCTACCCTTCTTTCTCTGAATACTCTGAACTTTGCCCCTGACCTTCACCAGCCCAGGGAGAAAGCACTCCCAGTACAAGTGATAGGGGCAAGCTAGGCTAAGGAGCTGTGAAAAGGCACATAGGTCCTGGCCTCCCACCTTGACAGGTGCATTCTTACAGCACCAGAAAGATCCCTACAGCTTGTTTGTTTCTTAATATTTTTGGCAGGCTGATGTTCACAGAATTCCTTACGTATTCTAATGACAGCCTCTCTAATGACAGCTGAGCACATAAGACTTAACAGTGGTTTGTAAGTATTTAGGCTGTTGGGTGGCTTTTTTTTTCTTTTTAGAGAGAGAGAGGGAGAGAGCAAGCATGTGTGTGGGGAAAGGCGAGGGCAGAGGGAGAGGGAGAGAATCTTTTTTTATTTTTTTAAGATTTTATTTTGTTTTTTGACAAAACGCAAGCAGACAGAGCGGCACGCAGAGGGAGAGGGGAAAGCAGGCCTTTTGACAAGCAGGGAGCTCAGGACTCAGTCCCAGGAACCTGGGACCATGACCTGAGCTGACGGTAAATGCTTAACAGACTGAGCCACCCAGGCACCAAGGGAGAGAATCTTAAGCAGACTCCATGCCCAGCAGGGAGTCAGAGGTTGGGCTCATTTTCAGGACCCTGGGATCATGACCTGAGCCCAAATTAGAAGTGGGATGGCTAACTTACTTAGCCACTCAGGCACCCCTGGATGGCTTTTTTTCATGTATGAAATAGGCAGAATATGAAAAATGACTAATCTTTATTATTTTACACATCTGGTGTTGTGTTGCTGGGCCAGCGACATCTGATTGAGAAATAAAACAAAGACAGATACAATCCCTACAATGTTATACATCAAATCCATACAATTTTTCTTCTCTTAATTTCAGCAAAAACAAATTTAGGTCATATGATAATAAAATCTTCATATAATTAATGTTCTGTCAAGAATGATCTCAAAGACTAAAAAAGAGAATACAGTTGTTTTCAAGGTACAAGACAATTGAATAATTTTCATCAAAAATGTGTCTGAGAGGGTGCCTGGGTGGCTCAGAGGGTTAAGCCTCTGCCTTCGGCTCAGGTCATGATCTCAGGGTTCTGGGATCGAGGCCCGCATCAGGCTCTCTGCTCAACCGGGAGTCTGCTTCATCCTCTCTCTCTGCCTGCCTCTCTGCCTACTTGTGATCTCTCTCTCTCTCTGTGGCAAATAAATAAATAAATACAATTTTTTAAAAAATGTGTATGAGAGTTAAAAAAATTTAAAAATCAAAATTATCCTTATGCTTTCACAAGATGCTTGTCTTCCAAAAATTTCAAAATCAGCCAACAAAATTAAATGGTAAAATATGAATTATACTTAGGGAATATAAAAAGTTTTGACCAAAATTATTTAAATAAAACTAAAATGTTTAATGTTTTAAAACACCAACGGAATTTTGTTAAACTTTATTATATTTTTTCCAAAACTAAGATGATTCACAATCGTAATATTCAATGTCCGACCAACTGCCAGTGTAAAAACTCAATACCGTTACATACTCCCCCATTACATACACATACATGCTCATCTGTAAACAAATTTAGAATAACATGAGTTGTTTGATCTTGGAGATTTTCCTAAGCCAGAGGGGCGGCTGCTGTAAATAACAAGCTAATTTTGTGAATACCTCTGGAACTGCACATTAAAACACCAAGAGAAGGGGAAAAAACAGACATTCAGCATGATGGAGAAACAATACTTTGTTACAGGAGAATCTGTCATACTCAATGCGCCTGAGAGAAAGGATTTGATGACTTAGGATTTGATGTCTTCCTGCCCCTCCCCCCCAAGGTTCCCGTCACTCAAATTTTCTCCTGCTTCCCTGTGTCTGAGGTCAGGAGGACACAGCCTTCACGTCCTCACACGCTGTCATCTTTCATTCCAAGAACATGAAGCTAGAGATGTTAAGAAGCATTTCCTTGGGGCCTGAGCAGTGTTAGCTGTGACTGCTGATGCTTACTCACAGGCCAGGAGGGCCTGTGTGTCCTTCAGGATGTTTCAGTGTGCGCTTGTGATATGTGTGCACCTGTCGTGCAAAAGGGGTCCCTTCCCTCCTACCCGGAGAGCACGCAGCTCTCTGGGAGTGTCCGCCTGGTCTGGGCACCATAACAAAACACGGTAGGCCAGGCGGCTTGAACAATGGATCTTTATTCTCCCACCCTGTGGAGGCTCAAGTTCAAGGTCACGGTGTCAGCAGGGGCTGCTTTCGATGGCCGACTTCTCCCCTTGTCTTGGGGTGGTCTTCCTTCTGTGCACACCCATTCCTGGTATCCCTCAGTATGTCTCAATCGCCTTTTTTTTTTTTTTTAAGATTTTATTTTTTTGACAGACAGTGAGCACAAGCAGGGGGAGTGGGCAGAGGAAGAAGCAGGCTCCCCACTGAGCAGGGAGCCTGAGGCGGGGCTGGATCCTGGACACCAGGATCTTGACCTGAGGCGAAGGCAGACGCTTAACCAAAGGAGCCATCCAGGGCCTCCCACCCAATCTCTTCTTTTTATAAGGACGGGGTCAGATTGGATTGGGGCCCATCCTAATGGATTTTATTAACCTAATGACCTCTTCAAAGGCCCCATCTCCAAATACAATGAGGTTCTAGGGGTTAGAGTCTCAACATATGAATTGGAGGAGGGGCTTGTTCACCTGGAACACCTGGTCTGCTTAGTATAGCCCTCTCCCACCTTTCTCTCTCTCTCTCTCTCTCTCTCTGTCTCTCTGGCGGCTCCTCTTTGTCTTTTGTTCAGGTTCACCGTCCTCTTCCAAGACGTCCTCAAGACTGGAGCCTGGACCATCATTCCTGCTTCCCAATCCCTCCTTCTGGGCAGGTGGAACCGTACCCATGGCTTCAATTGCCAGCTCTTCAAGAATGACTCAAAAATGTGCCTGCCATGCCTACACCTGTCCTCTGAACTCCAGATGCACACATCCAGGTGGCTGTTTCCTTTCAGCCTGGCCAAACCCTGGGTGCCCTGCCTCTGTGAAGGGCAACGCCTGTCCTCCCAGAGCCACCCCTGCCCTCTCTCCCTTCCTGCCCTGAGCCATGACCAAATTCAGTCCACTTACCTTCCTAATGCCTCTCAAAATCACCTACTGCTCGTCAGCTCACTCTCTAAAAGAAATCAGTAAATAAATCTCTAAAAAGAGAAAAAGTAAATACAAATCTAATTTAGTCACTCCCTCCTCGGAATCTTTCAATGGGTCCCTTTTGCTCTGAACACCAAGCCCTTAATGTGGCCAAAAAGGTCTTGCAAATATTTCTCATTTTGTAAGTATGCATTCATTAGTGATCATTATTATTGTATTTTTCCTCTTTTTTTTTTTTTAACTGTCACATGTCTGGGCATTAGGTTTATGGGCTCTCGAGGGCCATCACTAGAAATACTGCCAACCGTACCAATCCCTGAATGTGATGTTAGATGAAACAGACCGGGCAATCACTCAATCGCTCATTGTTCGAAACCCAGCATCTAGCACAATGCTTGGCTTGTAGAAGGCACTCAACAGATATGGGCCAAACAAATGAGTATTATAAGACATATCTGGGAATGTACCCCAAAGGAAAAATAGATTTTGCTATGGGGATGTTCATCCTTGCACTTCTTATAATAGTAAAGACATGAAAAAACCTAGAGGCCCAGTAATTGGAGAGTGGAGACATTAGAGCCCCCCGCCCCACCATGTACAGGAAAATTATACAGAGCTCTTAAAAACCATGGTATATAGGGCGCCTGGGTGGCTCAATGGGTTAAGCCTCTGCCTTCGGCTCAGGTCATGATCTCAGGGTCCTGGGATCAAGACCCATGTCAGGCTCTCTGCTCAGCAGGGAGCCTGCTTCCTTCTTTCTCTCTGCCTGCCTCTCTGCCTACTTATGATCTCTCTCTGTATCAAATGAATAAATAAAATCTTTTTTAAAAATCATGGTATATAGATTTATGCTTACTGGTGGGGAAACTGTTCACAGTGAGAAAGCAGGTTACTGAAGTCATGGCTCCATTTCAATGTGGAAACTATTTTTAAAAATTAGTATATCTTAAAGGATCACTGAACTATTAGCATTGTTGTCTCTCTCTCTCTCTCTTTCTTCCTTTCTTTCTTTCTTTTTTTTTTTTAAAGATTTTATTTATTTATTTGACAGAGAGAAACACAGCCAGAGAGGGAACACAAGCAGGGGCACTGAGAGAGGGAGAAGCAGGCTTCCCACCGGGAAGCCCGATGTGGGGCTCAATCCCGGGTCTCCAGGATCATGACCTGATCCAAAGGCAGTCACTTAACCAACTGAGCCACCCAGGCGCTCCTCTTTCTTTCTTTCTTTTTTGCTTCTCTGTATTTTCAAGAAAAAGCACGTATTATATTTTTAATAATACTTCCAAAATTCACTTGACCTTCAGAGAGAGAGAGAGAGAGAGAGAGAGAGAGAGAGAGAAATACCGCATATAAACCAGGCTAGAGACTTGTTCACTCATTTGCTGAATGTGTCCCAGCGTCTCCATGTACCATGTTAGCGCTTGCAATCCTAAGTGTATGTGGCAGTCTAGATACATGTTTTGTTTAGGTCAAACCAACCTATTGTTAAAGGACCGTAGTCTGTCCTGCTCTTATACATTCTCCCTGAGGAAACAGGTTCAGCGCACATATGACCCGGGACCAGAAGTGAATCATCAAGGGGAACAGGCGGGTATGCGTCCAACTTTCCAAACAACCACCAGCTCCCTTGCTCGAGATGATGCCCAGGACCACCCTCCCCCAGGCAGTGGGAGTTGGGGGTGGATAGGGGCCATGACTCACCTAAGCCAGAGAGCCCATTGTGCTTTGTCTGATGGCTTGGAAGCAAACTCTCCCTTTTCCTCGTAGGGAAAATAATATTTCACAGAGCTGTTGCAATGACTAATGGCACAGCATAACATTGGTAAACCAGGCAATGTTGAACAAACATAAGTCATGAGCTGGGCCAGCTTTGTGGGTGTGACCTGTACTTGGAAGGGCCCCATGCCTGATTTCACGCTCTGCTGCTGCCATATTGAAATTCTTAATTTGTGAGCAAGGAAACTTGAGTTTTAACTTTCCACTGGGTCCCACAGAATATGTAGTTGATGTTGGTTCTGAACCTTATTTCATTGCTTGTGTTCCCTTTCTAGCTGTGTTTCTCTCTGTCAAATAAATAAAATCTTAAAAAAAAAAAAAGGCTATAAGGCCAACAGCAACAACAATGACCACCATTTATGGCTTGCTCACTGTGCTTGGCTCAATGCCAGGAGCTTTAATAATCCTATGGAACAGGTTATGTTATCATCTCCTGTTTAAAAGGGGAAAGGCGAGGCTCAGGTAAAAGCCCTGTTAAAGTTCACCTGTTCCACCAATGCAGCTACTGAATTTACAATGTAATGAGGAAAGTGGTAGTGAGAGGCTGAATATAAAAATGGACAGTGAGGGGGGCGCCTGAGTGGCTCAGTCAGTCAAGCATCCAACTCTTGGTTTTGGCTCAGGTTGGAATCCTGACATTGAACTCTGCCTGTGGCTTCATGCTCAGCCCAGAGTCTGGTGGAGATTGTCTCCCTCTCCGTCTACCCCACCCACTCATGCTTGCTCACTCTCTCTAAAATAAACAAATAATTTTTTTAAATATTTGATTTATTGTTTGACAAAGAGAAACACAGCAAGAGAGGGAACACACGTGGAGGGAGTGAGAGAGGGAGAAGCAGGCTTCTGGCTGAGCAGGGACCTGACTTGGGGCTCGATCCCAGGACCCTGGGACCATGCCCTGAGCTGAAGGCAGACAGTTAATGACTGAGTCACTCAAGCATCCCGAAATGAATAAATCTTAAACCAAAAAATGGATAATGGTCAGACCGTATGTAAAAACAAGATTCTGACCTGCTGTCTGCACAGCCAGCCCCAGAAGCCAGCCTGCTGTGTATGAGTCAGGTGTGTAGGGAGTCAGACCACTGTCCCTAGCAAGCAATCCAGGAAGCCAAACATCCTTGTAATGACTGGCCTTGTAATGACTGGCCCCAAACAGCAGGGACTTAAGTCCTAACTGACAGCTCCCTTCATTTTTATTCCTGCTTCTAGCGCAAGACCAAATGAAGGAAATCAAATATGTCCCCTTGCTCAATCATAGAGGATGGTCAGCTTCTGTTAGCCTGCCTCCAGCTTTCCCAGGTGGATAGCCCCCTATCAGGGCATATGTGAACCCTCCCTTCTTTCCGCCATAAAGCTTTCCCGCTCCTCTGCCTGCCTTTGAGTCTCTGCCCAGCCCAGGGGGTGGTGGCTCACTCCCTGGCCATAGAAGGCTCTGAGTTAATAGCCTTTGCTGGTTCTCATTTGCTTCTTTTCATTCAGGTCCACAGTGGGGGTACAGAGTTGAGCGACCACAGACCCTCAACTTGCCCTCATGGGTCTCGCTGTCCAGTGAGCAGAGCGACACGTGATTCAAGCAACCGCAGCAAGTGGGACCATGCAGCCGTGATTTTGCTCTAAGGGAGAAGCACAGGTTCAAACATCATTGTTCATCCAGTGAAGTGGGAGTGTAACCCAGTCTCAGAGTCAGGGATGTCTTCCCAGGAAATATGCTTGAGCAGAGACGCAAAGCCTATGTATGAGACACTGAAGGCAAGAGGAAGGAATGTATTCCAGACAAAGGAAGTGGTGCAAGGAGACATGGCTGGAGAGAGGGTGCATAACTCAAGAGGCTGAAGCACTTCCGGGGGGAAGGATGGTGTGAGATGGGGCTGGAGGAGCCCATAGGGAACAGATCACACAGGGCCTTCAAGAGCATGGGAAGGACTTTTGTCTTTATTATAAGAACAAGTAGAAACCAGTGGTGGGCTTGTAGGATGGCAGTGGGAGGAGAGAGGAGCTATAAGCATGGTATTATGGGTTGAGTTATGTCCCCAACAAGATCCACTGAAGTCCTAAGCCCCATTACCTAAAGAATGTGATCTTACTTGAAAATAAGGTCATTGCAGATGTAATTCATTAAGATGAGGGCATACTGGAGGAGGGTGGACACTTAATCCAATATGATTGGTACCCTTACAAGAAGAGGACACACAGAGAAGATGGCCATGTGATGACAGGCAGAGATTGGAAGGATGCAGCTATAGGCCAAGGAACTCTGAGGATTTCCAGCAAACACCAGAACCTGGAAGAGGCAAGGGAGGATACCCCCCTCCACCTCCCTCCACTGTCCCCCGAGCCCCTTTGATGAAGTGGGGGTCTAATGTCACCTTGATTTCAGGCTTCTGGTCTCCTAGACCTGAGACAATCGGTTTCTGTTGTTTTGAGCTGCTCTGTCTATGTCCTTATTGTGGTTGCCCTAGGAAAAGAACATGCTTGGGTTTTTAAAAAATCCATCTGGTTAGGTTGAAGGGGAGCCCACATGGACAAGTGTTGGCCAGTTAGGGTCTGCTGCAGTTGTTTCTCAGAGACAAGACGATGGCTTGGGCCAGGGTGGTGACAAGTGGGGCATGGAGAGAAGACGTAGCTGAGGAATGTTCAGGAGATGACATCTGTTGAGAGAATGTGGAAGCAGGTCAGCTTGCCTCTTGTCTACTGTGTCATACACGTTAAAAAAAACTTATCATCCACTAGGCAGCCAGGATTGGCCACAAGCAGAGATGACATCTGGGACAGGCCAAGGGAGTCAGGAGATAGGTCCGGCCAGCATGGCTGGACAGGCCTCACAGGACTACACAGAAAGTGATCAGTGTGGGAGCTCAGGTTAGAGGAAGTCTGCGGGATTAAGAGGCACACTGGGGATTTGGGTTGAAACCGGTGATTGGGGACAGCATTAGATATCTGAAACAGAAGTGTCATCTGAGAGTCCAGGAAAGTAGCAAAGTTCAAATACACAGCCTGGCCAAGGTCACCAAGTTCTTGGCTTCAACCTGCCAGCCCTCCTCCCTGCAGACCTTGCTAGCTGATCCCAGGAAGGGACTCCAGGAAGTCCCTACCAATTGAGTGGAATGGATACACAAGATGAAATCCTCTTGTGATCTCAGCACAGGGGTGGGATTCAGTGGCGACTCTGAGAGTGCAGAGTCTGATCTGCACTCTGTCTCCTGATCCCCCAAAAGAATCCTGGAAGCTGACAGAGTCACCACCTGTGTTACTCCTATTTTCTATAAGAGGAAACTGAGGCCCAGAGTCTTGAGGCTAGTGAAGGACTGAACGGGGCTCCAGTTAAGGTCTTCTACCTTCAAATCTTCTGTCTACTCTTTCCTGGGAGCTGCTGTGAGTTGGTGGTCAAAATAATGTAGACTGCTTTTTTTTATTGTGGTAAAATACACATAACATAAAACTTAACTGTTTTAACCATTTTTAAATGTATAGCTCTGTGGCTTTAAGTGTGTTCACCGTGTTCTGCAACCATGACCACCATCCAGAATACTTTTCACCTTCTCAAACCAAAATTGTGCCCCCGTTGAACACTAATGGAAAGAAAGGACTCACCAGAGTTTCTATGGCAACTTAATGTCAGCAACCTACATTCTTGCAACTGGTTTTCAGAAATGACTTTTTTTTTTTTTTTAATTTGACAGAGAGCGAGAGCCCAAGCAAAGGGAACAGCAGAAGGGGAGAGAGAAAAACACTCCCCACTGAGCAGGGAGCCCGATGCAGGACTCAATCCCAGCACTCTGAGATCATGACCTGAGCCAAAGGCAAACACTTAACCCTCTGAGCCACCCAGGCACCCCTAGAAACTGCTTTGTAAGGGCTAGGCAAGTTGGGGCCAGTTGGTAATCCTGTTTTCAAGCTCTTGTTGTTGTTTTTATTTATCCATTCATCAAATAATTACTGAGTACCTAACTAGGTTGGGAACTCTGCCCGGCTTTGGGGCATATCATGCAGGCCAGACAGGAATGGTGCTTGTCGGATGCTTGGTAACCAAGCAGTGCTATGGGTGTTCCTGAGAGAAACTTCCCACTGAGGACACCAGTGAAAGTGCACTGCTGGGTGGGGGGAGGTAGGGAGATATATTTGGGGACAAACTGAAGACGACCATCTCGATTATATTACCCAGGGAAAAAATCTAAAATCCTGAAGTGTCTACTTTGAAGCCATTATTTCTGATTTAAAAAAGGGATTGTTTTTTGATTAAAAAAAAAAAAACTTGAAAGCAGCCTTAAAAAATAAGGAAATGCTGTCACACACCACCACATGGATGATCTTGAAAATCTCATGCTAAGTGAAATAAACCAGTCACAAAGACAAATACTGCAAGATTCCACTTAGAAGAGGTGTCTAAAGTCATCTAACTCCCAGAGACAGAAAGTAGAATCGGTGGCTTCCGGAGGATTGGGGGGGGGGAGGTGTTGTTCAATGGGCATAAAGTTCAGTTTTGCAAGATGAAAAAGTTCTGTAGATCTCTTGCACAACCCTGTGCATATAGATAACACTACTATCCTACATGTATGCTTTGAAATTGTTAAAATAGTACGTTTATGTTGCATGCTTTTTTAACCCCAGTTTAAAAAAAATGTCTAGCACAGTGCTGGCTACATAGAGACTCAACAAATATTTGCTGAAAGCCAAGAACAGACAAACAAAAAGCTGACAACCTTGATGTCTCAAATCCTGGCCTCATGTTTTTCCCACACATTTTAGATATGGGGTTTGGGAATAATTGCTGCTTGCCTCCTTTTTTGCCTTTTTAGTGCATACAATTTAAGATATGGCTGGGAAAATCCAAGTCAAGACTTTTTCGGAAAGTCATCCAACCAGCACCACCCCTTTGATGGACAAATCTATGGGTCCGTCTAACATTGACTTTGAGTCTATCAACTCTGGACCAAGATCAGCTTCGCACGTCCACAGCTTCAGAGGGTGACAGAAGGCCTGCTTCAAACAGCAGCCTCTAACACCCGGGAGGTCCTTTTCAATTTACAGGACGCCCCCATTTGTGTTCGCCTCATTTGGCCACTGTCTCCTCTTAACCAGCTTTCTGGTCTCTTCTCCACACTGCTAGTGGGTTTGTTTGCAGAACTGAAAACTTAGTTAAGGTTTGTTGAGTTTTGTTCTTAAAAACTGGCTGTTCCCACCCACACTGCCTTGTGATATAAATAGAAAAAAAAAAAAAAAGGAGGTTTAATTACCAAGGCAAGACATTCGAGCTACATCTACTTGATCCTTGAAAAGGAAATCTAAGAGGTTCTTACTATCACTTTTTCAATCCTATATAAGGTAGGTCAGTAAGGTAGCAAAAGTGCAACTGTTTTGTGCTCCTTCAGCTCTTTTTCCTGATTCTTCTGGGGGGAAATCGAAAACGGTAAGTAGCTTCTACAAGACCGCAGAATCTTCTTTCCTACATGCGTTCATATTAGGTTGGTGCATGCTGTGCTCAGATTTTTCTTTCCCCATGGACTTGACACAAGTAGTCTCTTTGATCTCTGATACATGGGGTTTCCATGTCTCTGGTTCCTACCCTTCAGGATAGACAGCATCTTTTCCACAGAAAGTATCCAAGTAGTCCAAGCTGCATCCTTTCCCATTCGGAATTAGCAACACTGCATTTTCAGTGTATGAACATACATTGCATTTGTAACATGGTTAACTTGTTGTTGTTTGTAGATGACTGTGTAAGTGATCAATTGTGCAAATACCATTTTTATAAGAAAATGGAAGCAAGTCGTTCTGTAAGCTGTAGTTTTAAATTTTGTCTTTGAAGAACATTCAGGAGAAGGCACTGAGACAAAGAGGGCTGGGATTTTTCAGCTTATGGTTTGCAGGTGGCTCTTCCATTCCATCATTTACTACAATACCATGCTTACCACATTTAACAATTCCCCACAAAGACAGAGTTTCCATGGGCCCAGGAGGATGTAGTTCCCTCGGATATGCATTTTCCTGCTTGCCTTTGACCATGTCTCGTTTCTTCTGTGTGATTAGGTGGAAAATGAGCATCACAGATGTCCTTAGCGCGGATGACATTGCAGCCGCCCTGCAGGAGTGCCAAGGTAACGGCAATGGGGTAGGGCTGGCTTCTTCCCAGCGGTTCACACCTCCAGCAGAGCCGCAAAGATTAAAATGTAACCTTTGCTGGAAATTCGTGGGATCAGAGAGTAAAATTATTTTCAGTGAAATAACTAGTTATAGATCCTATGCTATGATTCTACCGCTGTAAGGCGAAAGAAACTTAGCAAATGTGAAAAAAAGAAACATACTGATACCATGTAGCCTGTTTGAATGCAAAGACTGCCTTCGGATGAGACCAGCCCCTGCAGGAGTCTTGGACACATAAAACCTGTACAAAGGGAAGAGGGGGATGGCACAGAGGAGGGAGGGGTAGATGAAAGCAAGTGGACAGGGAAGGTAGGGAGGGAGACGGGAGATACTATGTCAAAGCCACCTAGTCTTGGCTGCCTTATAATCTTGCACTAGTCACAGCCCTCTTTGTCTGTCTGTCTGTCTGTCTTTATTTATTTATTTTAAGGGGGGCCGGGGCAGAGGGAGAGGGAGAGAAAGAATCCTAAGCAGGTTCCACGCCCAACAAAGAGCCCCATGCAGGGATCAATCTCATGACCTGAGCTGAAATTAAGAGTCAGATTCTTAACCAACTGAGCCACCCAGGTGCCCTATCTTTTTTAAAAACTGAGAACCGAGCATCCCTGTAGCTCAATGATATTATGAGGAGGGGTTTTCGTAACCTATGCTTTTAGCACCTTGGCCCAAATACAGAACGTGACCCAATTAGCCTCAGAATAACCCTCTCTCTGTCCTTCAGACCCAGATACTTTTGAACCCCAAAAATTCTTCCAAACATCAGGCCTCTCCAAGATGTCAGCCAGCCAGGTGAAGGATGTTTTTCGGTTCATAGACAATGACCAGAGTGGATATCTGGATGAAGAAGAGCTTAAGTGAGTTCTGTCCTGAGCTGTGTGGTGTTGTTGACATTGCGAGGTGGGCTGGGAGCTGCGGAGGCCAGTTTGCTCAGTACTTCTTCAATGGCTAGCGCTGATGCTGGTTTTCCGCAGAGCCTCATGAAAGGGAAGATCATGAGTCAGTGGGCCATACATCTATCCTTGTGAAACACTAGACAGGGGCACTGAAGCCTATAGGTGCCAAAATCCGTTCATTATAGTAGCTTTTTCCTTGGCAAATGGACTTATCAACAAAACTCTGAAAAAAACTTTTTAATTTTTTAAAATGTATTTATTCTATTCATTTGAGAGAGAGAGAGAGAGAGAGAGAGAGAGAGCATGCACAGGGGGAGGGCCACAGGGAGAGGGAGAAACAGACTCCCCACTGAGCCAGGAGCCCGATGCGGGACTCGATCCCAGGACCCTGGGATCATGACCTGAGCCGAAGGCAGTTGTTTAACCAACTGAGCCACCCAGGCGTCCCCCTGAAGAAGCAGAAGAAGACGACGAAGGAAAAAAAACTTTTAAAAACAAAATGCCCACCAGTAGTTTCCACAAGGCAGGCAAATTTGGCTTTTGAAGACCTTTGACAGAATATCATATGGCCGGGAACAGGTGATTGGCTTCCAAAGAAAAGGGGGAAGCACAGAGACATGTGGTCTTTTGAGAAAATTCCCATCAGTCTTGATTGTCCTGCAGGTTTTTCCTCCAGAAGTTTGAGAGCGGTGCTAGAGAGCTGACGGAGTCAGAAACCAAGTCCTTGATGGCGGCTGCAGATAATGATGGAGATGGGAAAATTGGGGCCGATGGTATGTTCACACCTGTACCCAGCACAAAGAATTTAACTCTGGAAGCAATCTGGGGGACTTGGGCCATGAGAATCAAGCAGACATGGTTAGTGAAAATCCCCGTTTCTTAACCTTGCTGAGCTTCAACCTTCTCATCTGTAAAATGGGCCTACTGTGAGGATCCCAATGATATGTATAGAGACTAGGGTGATGCCTGGAGATGTACCAGAGAGCCTGGTCCCGTGAGTCACTGTCTCTGCCCTTCACCTGACCAGGGGACTAGCTTTGGCCTGGCTAACCCTTTGCGAGACACCCTAATGCATCATGCCAAATATGTAAGCAATTTCTACCACTGGATTTTGAGCCCTTCTGAATAAGGGAAGGATTGACATTCTCAAGGGTGTCTCCTATCAAAATGGCTATTGACTTAAGTAGGAAAGTCTCTTAGCTGTAAAGGGTTTAAACAAACACTTTTTATTGGACATTGGCTCACCAAGTGGACAATATTAGAGAGGAGATCAAACATGAGGAATGCAGTCTTTCATGTCCAGAGCCCTATATTCAAATTTTAGTATAACTGCATGGCTATATGATTATTTTCATCCAATTGATTTATGTTGCTTCCATGCTTTTTAGCTACACTGAGCATGCCGACTCAGGAGAATTTATATGTGGTCTTTATGGCACTACTAACTGGAAATTAAAAACTCCTGCTTTGATCCTCCCTTTAAAAACCTATCCAAAATTATACCACTATCACTTAATACACAGAAGTTAATGTAGCTTCAAAAATAGCTCAGAAAAATAGTTGAGGTAAGAAAGATTGATTTATTTAAATCTAACCACCAAAGAAAAAAATTCCAGATAGACGTGTACCAATAAATATAAAGCAAAACCCCAATTTTCAATTTCAATCAGTCACATCTGCTTATTCTTATCATTACCATTATCACCATCATCTTTTAGTAACATAAACTCTTGGGGGTGAGGTTAGAATCAATCAGAGAAAAGTGAGTTTTGAAACCCTCCCCCCATGAATTGTTTCCTACATCTGTAGCACATAGCTCCCGGAAAGAGGAGGAAAACCCCTATATCTATCTTAAAGTAGCCAGAGAGAGGGCTGAGCGATCCCAGATTGCAATAGGCAATTATAACAAATCCATGCACTGTCAGAGAGAAATGTCTGGGTTTCCAGGTGCTAATATGAGGCTCTATGGCAAAGCGGAAGATGAATGTTAGATTAAGCAGGAAGATGGGACACTATAGACCATCTCCACCTGCAGTCAGTGACACATTTTTCCCCCTCCTTTTGTTCCCTTAGAGGGGGCCAACCCCATCATCTGACAATCAGCTTCCTTTCCTCTATAGAACTCCCACTGGCCACAGGTCTGTAAAAATACCCAGCCATCTCCACTGATGCTTTCTCACCTCTTCTGTTCTAGAATTCCAAGAAATGGTGCATTCTTAAAAGCCCCAGGCTCTGGAGATAGAGACAATCAACCAGAAGGCCTCCAAAGCCCCAGGAATGGGAAACCCTACTTCCTATCCCCAGTTTATTCATTCATTTCTCCCCTAAGTGCTTCTGCAATTGGCTTCCTGTTTTAGCAAGGTAATAAGACAGTCATTCATGAATTATCGGTGGTCAGTATGCCCTGATGACTCCTTTAAGGCCCTCGGCAGACAATGCCTTTAAAATTCATCTAATAAAGATGCGTTTCTCATTATCTACTGATGTGTGGGTGTGTTGTTGTTGTCTTCACAGCAAGGTGCAGGGATGAAAGCAATTTGGGGGCTGAGGGCTTTTAGAAAGATTTCTGGTCCTCTCAAGCACTAAGCCAGCCACAGTGGAGTGTGCCAGCAAACAGAGAAAACAGGGTGGTGGGGAGAAAAAGTCACAAGCAAATGCACCATCAGGCTGGGATTTTCTCAGGGAGTTCTTGGAGTCTGAAAGTAACATGAAAAGATTTATAAAGAGCATAAAGCACTTTACTTATGCATTAGATGGACGTAAGAGAGATTTAAAAGCCAATAGTACAGGGCAGAAAAAAGTGCGAGGCTGCAGTGGCCCCAAAGCTAAGGAGACTTGCTCTGCCAGATCTGCACAGACCCATTTTCAAGCTTTTGTTTGTCTGTTTGTTGTTTTTTAGAAAAGCAGGCTATCTGAGACTTGCCTGCTCTGACCCAACCTCCTGTCACACCGCCCTCTTTTTCTCAGTCTTCACTTTCCTGGCTCTCCTTGAAATACCACCTGAGTCAATTACACCAGGAACTGCCTTCACTTTGGAAGTGAGCCTCCGGGTCCTTTTACAGAGTTTTCATGAGGGCGGGGCAATGTCAAGCCAGGAGACTGAAGTCCAGGTGGCAGGTTCATGGTGTTGTCTCTGGCTGACCCTGAGAAGTAAGGACTGTGGGGAGGAATGGAGGCATTTTCCTGCTGAAAGCCTCACACTTTCACTCCACACCCAGGTTCCTAAGGCCCAGGGCTCTCCTGGATTGCCTCTTTCACACTTCAGTAGCTCAGTGACTTTCGAACCCCTGCTTTCTACAGCACCGTGTTAAGGCAGCTTTTCAAAGAGTGGGGTGCATATGACAAGGGGGCCTCCAGGGATCGAAGGTTTTATTTGAGTAACCATGTATTTATTTTTATATGCATTTGGAAGAAATTCAGCTAGTACAAACACGTGATTTCAATATCACGCCATTAGAAAGAGGCTAACATTGGACGTTTCAAACCGGTTTATCTCCAGTGGGAAGGATTATGGGACAGTGAGATAAGACTGAGGCTTTTAAAGAAACGCAGCAGTAACTAGGGAAATGAAAAACAGATGTAGAATTTACCCGATTTTTGTCACTAAGCCAAAGTAACAATTTTGATTTAAAAAAATTTTCAGGGGCGCCTGAGTGACTCAGTGGGTTAAAGCCTCTGCCTTCAGCTCAGGTCATGATCCCAGGGTCCTGGGATCGAGGCCCACTTCGGGCTCTCTGCTCAGCAGGGAGCCTCTTCCTCCTCTCTCTCTGCCTGCCTCTCTACCTACTTGTGATCTGTCAAATAAATAAATAAAATATTTTTTAAATTTTTTCATGCCAAAGATGTATCCCACATGAAAACATTGCATACTATTCTGTTCCTGAAATTTCTAGCCATTTCTTTGGACTCATTTATATTTTTACATACTGAGGAAAAATTTTAAATAGAACATATCCAGAGTCGAATCCAAACTGGAAAAAAAATCCTGAAGTTGTAACAGTCGAGAAAAGGAATTGACAAGTGAGTAAACAATTTTACTTTTGTGCTTCTATTCTCGATTTAATTTGCCACCAAACTACCTCAAAAAGGGGATGTTCAGGCACCTGGGTGGCTCAGTTGGTTGAGCGACTGCCTTCAACTCAGGTCATGATCCTGGAGTCCCTGGATCGAGTCCCACATCAGACTTCCTTGCTCAGTGGGGAGTCTGCATCTGCCTTTAACCTTCCCCCTCTCATGCTTGCTCTCTCTCATTCTCTCTCTCTCTCAAATAAATAAATAAAACCTTTTTTAAAAATAGGGGGATGTTCTCAGCAGTGGAATGATGTATTTTGGCTTTGACATGAGGGCCTAGAGTGCATGACAGGTTACGGAAGTTTATTTTTCCTGCTTGCTTATAAAATAAGGCTGTGACAGTGGCTTTAATCTGAACTATTTTTACTTAATTGTAATTTTGACTTACAATCGGTAAAGGAGTTTATAATTTAATGGAATGTGACCTGAAAGCCGGTTTCTTTCTTTCTTTTTTTTCTTTTAGATTTCATTTATTTATTTGACAGAGAGAGCAAGAGAGACAGCTAGAGAGGGAACACAAGTAAGAGGAGTGGGAGAGGGAGAAGCAGGCTTCTGGCTGAGCTGAGCAGGGAGCCCGATGCGGGGCTGGATCCCAGGACCCTGGGATCATGACCTGAGCCAAAGGCAGACGCTCAACCGACTGAGCCACCCCTGAAAGCTGGTTTCTTTTTTTCTTTCTCTCTCTCTCTTTTTTTAAGATTCTATTTATTTATTTCACAGAGAGAAAGATCACAAGTAGGCAGAGAGGCAGGCAAGGTGAGGAGGAAGCAGGCTCCCTGCTGAGCAGAGAGCCTGACAGGGGCCTCAATCCCAGGACCCTGAGATCATGACCTGAGCTGAAGGCAGAGGCTTTAACCCACTGAGCCACCCAGGTGCCCCAAAAGCTGGTTTCTTGAATGTGCTTCATTGTTGAGGCTAATAATAAGAATGATTAAAATACTTTAAACATTATTGGGTATTTTGTTTCAGCATCTGCACATTACAAAATATCGACGTTACTTTTTTAAATATACAGGTTTTCACCGAAGTTTTTCCCAACTCAGAAACAAAGCATAGAAAAACAACAAAGATGAGAAGTTCTGTCCATTCAGGTTGCCCAACTGCGTAGGTAATTCTGCGGGACCATGCATTTAATTTTGTGTAATGAGTACTCGGGAATCCAATTTCAAGCAAAAACCTATCTTCTATCTCTCCTGCTAATGTGAAGGTATGGTATTACTTTGCAAACACTTAAGAAGACAGATGAAATTGGAATCACGAGGCTCATTTCCACCTGGCCTGTTAACTTATTCACTGGGAAGACTACTCATTTACATGAGATTTTAATTGGCTTCAAACAGTCAACGTTTTCGGATAAGGAGTAGGGGTTTGGGTGGGGTTTTTTTGAGATTTTATTTATTTATTTGACAGAGAGAGAGATCACAAGTAGGCAGAGAGGCAGGCAGAGAGAGAGAAGGAAGGAAGCAGGCTCCCTGCTGAGCAGAGGGGCCTCAATTCCAGGACCCTGAGATCAGGACCTGAGCTGAAGGCAGAGGCTTTAACCCACTGAGCCACGCAGGCACCTAAGGAGTAGGTTTTGTTGTTTTCCTAGGAGTCCTACAATGAAGGTAAACGGATTCACATCCTTGAGTTATTTTTTTTTATTTTTTTTTTTTTAAAGATTTTATTTATTTGACAGAGAGAAACACAGCCAGAGAGGGAACACAAGCAGGGGGAGTGAGAGAGGGAGAAGCAGGCTTCCCGCCGAGCAGAGAGCCCGATGTGGGACTCGATCCCAGGTCTCCGGGACCATGACCTGAGCCGAAGGCAGTCGCTTAACCAACTGAGCCACCCAGGCGCCCCATCCTTGAGTTATTTTTGAGTGATAAAATATATTTCAAGAATACAAGGGGCGC
>PITA01026845.1:0-21957 GCA_004023965.1 Spilogale gracilis
TTTTTTTTTTTTTTGTCTCATATATAATTTACTTGATTTCATGGTATAAAAAGCAATGACTATTTATAGCAGGTATATGGAAGAACTATTAGAGGGAAAAGTACTATAATTAGATACTACTTCAATATGTTTAGCACCAAGTTCAGATAGGACACCAGAAAAAAAATTGTGTGTGTGTGTGTGTGTGTGTGTGTGTATGTATCAGGAGGGAAAATAGCTTTATATTTATTTTTATGTCTTTAAACATTTCTTCCCATGAATGGTGATATAAGAGGAAAATTAAGTTAAAACCCATACTTAAATGCAATATTTAAATGTGTTTTTTAGCAAGGCTGTCACCAGAAATCGAAAATACATCCAATATTAACAATAGTTTATTCCATGTATAGTATATGTAGGACATCCTGCTGGGAAATGGAATCCAGCCTTTCTAGAGAACTTAAACTCTATTGAAAGAGACAGGCAAAGAAATAGCCACAGTGCAATGTGATAAATAAAGGCTGTCATAGAGGGCACACAAGGTATGGTAGAAGCATACGTCAGGGTATCAAACTTAGCTTTGAGAGAGCCAGAAACACTTCTTGGAGGAAAATACATCCAAGCTGACATGGCCAGCAAAGGTAGGTGGGGTAGGGAAAGTTGACGGGACAAGGAAGTTGGGTGGAGGGGGACTAGGGAGGAGAAGAGATTTTAATCAGAAGAAACAATTTGTGGAAGTGTCAAATATTGAACTATAGAATCCATAGTTAGGTTCAGAGAGAACAAGGTGAAGATGTTGGATAATTTAGATTTTTGGATAGGAAGGAGTTGGATAATTTGGGGTTTTGTAATAATAAGAATTTTGGACTCAGAAACAAACTGAGGGTCTTGGAGGGAAGGGGTTGTGGGGATGGGAAGAGCCTGGTGGTGGGTACTGATGGCACATATTGCCTGGAGCACTGGGTATGGGGCATAAACAATGAATCTTGGAACACTGAAAAAATAAAAACAAACAAATAAACAAGAATTTTGAGCTTTATTCTAAAGTGATGAGAAATAACTGATGGGTTTTAAACAGAAAAAGGCATGATTAGATTTCCCTTGTAGAAAGATCATTCTGACAGTTGTATAGAGAGTAGATTATAGAAGTCTATGTGGTTTTATAGGTAGTTCAGCTCGGAAGATATTCTAGTAATTCCTGTGATAGAATACAATGATTTGAACAAGGTTAGAGAGATGTTTAAGAGAAAGAATGGACTGGACTTTGAGACTGGGTGAAGGAGAGGAGTGACAAAAAGGATAAGGAAGCCAAATACTATATCAATTTCTGGCTCATAATTTGAGTACTCATGAAATTGCTGATTTTGAGTACTTATTGATGATCCAAGTAGGAAGAGTTCAGAAATTGTCACTCTTAGAAGTGAAAGCATAGCAAAGATACAGGTCTGGGAGTCATGAGCATCTAGGTGGTCAGTGATGCCATGGGAAAGGATGACAATGCACAGAGGGTAGAGAACTAGAGAAGTGGAGAGTCCCTGTGACTACCCTAATAACAAAGTGAAGAGGTAGACTGGGGAAGATAAGCCTAAAACACAAAGGAACAACAAAGGGGTAGATGGAGAAACTTTACTAGTGATGTATATGATTTAAGTCATTCTTCAAGGGAGACATGTGTTTGTCCTGGGCCATCCATTCCCCTTTTCAACTCCTGGCATATGTGTAAACTGCTTACACAAGGCTTTCTGTCTAGATAATTTGTATTATACTGTATCTGGGCATATATATAGTAAAAATAGATATTGTGTTGATTTTTTTTTCTTTTTGTTTATGTATTATGCTTTCTTCAGTATGAATGGTAGTGTATCAGATAAATACATTTTTGCTCTTGATTAAAAAAAGTAGCATATTTGAGAGGATTCGAGGATTCAGTATAATAGCCGTATTTCAGACTTTTTGAGCAGATTTGGCAGGAGGTCAGGGATATCATAAGACTTGTTGGAAATTGGTTCTTGTAAAATAAAATGTTGGTGGTTTGAGAAAATAATTCAGGAACAGATGGATCAAATTTACTTCCACACACATGAATTTGAATATGAAGTGGTTGACCAAATGCATTTTGCACTCGTCTAAACATAACTCTGTGAATATTGAATTTTAAAAATGCTGATTTGTGTGTTCTTTTACTCTTCTAATATTTGGCCATCTTTTCCTAGTTAATTCCTTCTTTGATTCTCTGGTGGCTCAATGTTTGGAGTTGCATATGTAATTTTAAGGAAGGAAGTGCAAATAAAAACTACAATGAGCTATCACCTCACATCTATTAAAGTGGTTATCAAAAACAGAAGAAATAAGCAATGCTCTTGAGGATGTAAAGAAAAGAGAATGCTTGTATACTGTTGCTGGGGTTGTAAGTTGAGAACAGCCACTGTGGAAAACCATGTAGTAGTTCCCCAACAAATTATAAACAAAACTACCATATGATCCAGCAATCCCAATGCTGGGTATATATCTGAAAGAAATGAAACCACAGTGTCAAAGAGATATGCACCCCCATGTTCATTGCAGCATTACTGACCTGGAAGCAACCTAAGGGTTTGTGGATGAATGAAGGGATAAAAAAAAATGCGAGTCTCTCTATATATGCCATAAAATATTATTCAGCCATAAAAAAGATGGGAATTCTGCCTTTTGTGACAACACTGATGGATCTTGAAGATATTATACTTAAGTGATATAAGTTAGATGGCACAATGGGAGTGATTGATTGTTCTTCTCTGAGGGCTCACTGAAAAGTGGGGGGCATGCACTTTCAGCTCTGGGCCTAGAGAGTTGGATGCAGCCATATTCATCCGCCCATCAGTGCTGAAAGCCTTCAGGGAGCAAAGCAGCACCACCTAGTGGAGGCTGGAGCTTACACCAACCCCTGCCTCCCTACATCCTGGAAGTGCCTTTGCATTGAACTAAACCTTGAGAATCAGACCAGCAGGCCTCACCCCCAGAAGATCCGCAAAAACAACTTGCTCACACCAGGTCTACTGACCATATAATGCTGCAAAGCTTCCACTCTAAGAGAAAAAAGATATAACTTCCTTTTTACTTTTATTCTTTACTTTTATTTATTTTTTCAATTCCCTTCTTAAAAAATTTTACTGACCTTTCCATTTTTATTTATATGTATATCTTGTATATATATTTTTTATTTTATGTATGTATATATAATGTATATATATTTTGTATTTTGGAATCTAGATTCTTTTAACAAACAGACAAAAACACACCCAAGATCTAGGTTTTTTTTGGTGTTTGGGTTTTGCTTTTTGTTTTGTTCAGTTTGTTTCTCTTTCTTTTTTCTTTTCTGGACAAAATGATGAGACAGAGAAATTCATCCCAAAAGAAAGAATGGGAAGTAGAACTCATAGCCAAGGGTTAATCAATACAGATATAAGTAAGATGTCTGAACTAGGATTTAAAACAATGATTATAAGGATTCTAGCTGGACTGGAAAAAGTGGAGAATATACTAGAGAATCCCCTACTACAGAGATAAAAGAGCTAAAATCTAGTCAGGCCCAAATTAAAAATGCTATAACTGAGATGCAAGCACAAGTGGAAGTTATGAAAAGAAGGATGGATGAAGTAGATGCAAGCAAAAGTGGAGGCTATAAAAAGAAGGATGGATGAAGTAGAGAAGTGAGTCAGTAATGTAGAAGATGAAATTATAAAATATAATGAAGCTGAAAAGAAGTCTAGCTTGTCTGATCTAGGTATGGCTACTCGGAAGAGAGAAAGAAAAGTAATGGATCACAAAAGTAGACTAGGGAACTCAGTGACTTACTAAGACATAATAACATTCTTTTCATAGGAATCTCAGACGATGAAGAGAGAAAAAGGGGCAGAAAGTTTATTTGAAGAAATTATAACTGAAAACTTCCCTAATGTTGGGAAGGACACAGACGTCGAAATCCTAGAAGCACAGGAACTCCCATTAAATTTATCAAAAACCGACCGTCACCAAGGCAATATCATAACCAAATTCACAAACTACACAGATGGAAAGAATCCTGAAAGCAGCAAGAGAAAAAGTCCTTAACCTAAAAAAGAAGACAGATCAATGGATTTGTCCTTAGAAACTTAACAGGCCATAAGAAAATGGCAGGAAATATTCAACATGCTGAATAGGAAAAATATGCAGTCAAGGATTCTTTATCCAGCATTGCTGTCATTTCACAGTAGAGGGAAAGATAAAGACTTTCCCAGACAAACAAAAGCTAAAGAAGTTTGTGACCAGGTAACCAACCCTGCAAGAAATTTTAAGGGGGACTCTTTGAGTGGAGGAAAAAAAAAAGACCAAAAGTACCAGACTAGAAAGGACCAGAGAACATCACCAGAAATACCAACTTTACAGGTAATACAATGTCACTAAGTTCATATCTTTCAGTAATCACTCTGAATGTAAATGGACTGAATGCTCCAATCAGAAGACAAAGGGTATCAAATGGGTTACACAAACAAGATACATCTATATGCTGCCTACGAGAGACTCATTTTAGACCTGAGGCACCTGCAGATTGAAAATGAGGGGATACAAAGTTATCTGTCATGTTAATGAACATCAAAAGAAAGCCAGAGTAGCCATACCTAGATCAGACAAGCTAGACTTCAAAACAAAGACTGCAACAAGAGGTGAGGAAAAGCATTATATCATAATTAAAGGAGGTCTGTCCATCAAAAAGATATAACAATTCCAATCTTGGGATCACCCAAATATATAAATCAATTAATTATAAGCATTAAAAAGCTCATTATAATATAATAATAGTAGGGAACTTTAACACCCCACTTATAGCAATGGACAGATCATCTAAACAGAAAATCAACAAGGAAACAATGGCTTTGAATGACATACTGGACCAGATGGACTTAACATATATTCAGAACATTTTATCCTATAGCAGCAGAGTACACATTCTTTTTGAGTGTACCTGGAAAATTCTCCAGAATGGATCATGTATTGGGTCACAAATCAGCCCCTCAACAAGTACAAAAAAGATTGAGATCATTCCATGTATATTTTCAGACCATAACATTATGAAACTTTATGACCAAGTACAAAAAAGATTGAGATCATTCCATGTGTATTTTCAGACCATAACATTATGAAAAGTCAACCACAAGAAAAAATTTGGAAAGACCTCAAATACATAGAGATTAAAGAAATCCTACTAAAGAATGAATCATTAACCAGGAAATTAAGAAATAAAAAAATACATGGAAACAAATGAAAATGAAAACACAACAGCCTAAAACCTTTGAGATATGACAAAGGCAGTCCTTTGAGGGCAGTATATTATAATATAGGTGTACCTCAAGAAGCAATAAAAACATCTCAAAGCCTAAAGCCAGCAGAAGAAAGGGAAAAATAAATTTTAGAGCAAAAATAAACAATTTAGAAACCAAAAAGACAGGAGAAAGGATTAATGAAACTAAGAGCTTTTTCTTCAAAAGAATTAATAAAACTGATAACTCCCTAGGCAGACTTATCAAAAAGAAAAGAGAAAGGACCCAGATAAATCAAGTCACTAATGAAGGAGAAAAGATCACATCCAGCTCCACAGAAATATTAAGAATTATAAGAATACTATGAAAAATTATATGCCAACAAATGGGGTAACCTGGAAGAAATGGACAAATTCCTAGAAACTTACAAACTACCAAAACTACCGAAACAGGAAGCAATAGAAAATTTGGACAGACCCATAACCAGTAAAGAAATTGAATCAGTAATCAAAAATCTCCCAACAAACAGGGGTGCCTAGGTGGCTCAGTTGGTTAAGTGTCTGCCTTTGGCTCAAGTCATGATCCCAAGGTCTTGGAATCAAGCCCTGTGTTAGTTAGGCTCACAGGTCAGCAAGGAGTCTGCTTCTCTCTCTCCCTCTGTCCCTCCCCCTGCTTGTGCTCATTCTCTCTTTCTTTCTTTTACTTTCTCTTTCAAATAAATAAAATCTTAAAAAAAAATTTACCTGACAAAAGTCCTGGGACAGATGGTTTCCCAGTGGAATTCTACAAGACATTTTAAAAAGAGTTAATACCTATTCTTCTCAAACTGTTCAAAAAAAATTGAAATAGAAGGAAAACTTCCAAACTCATTTAGAAAGCCAGCATTACCTTGACTCCAAAACCAGACCAAGACCCCACTAAAAAGGAAAATAAAAAGTCAATATCCCAGATGAACATGGATGCAAAAATTCTTAATAAAATACCAGCAAATTGAATTCAACAGTACAGTAAAAGATTTACCATGATCAAGTGGAATTTATTCCTGGGATGCAGGGGTGATTCAGTATTCACAAGGCAAACAGTGTGATACACTGCATTAATGAAAGGATAAGAACCATATGGATCCCATCAACAGATAATGGAAAAAGTATTTCACAAAACAGTACATCAGTTTTTGATAAAAGCCCTCAGCAAAGTAGGGATAGATGGAACATACCTCTACATCATAAAGGTCATATATGAAAGACCCACAGCTGCTGTCATCAGTGGTAAAAAACTGAGAGCCTTTTCCCTATGGTCAGGGATAAGACAAGGATGTTTACTTTCACCATTACTATTTCACATAGTACTGGAAGTCTTATTCTTAGCAATCAGATGACAAAAAGAAATAGAAGGCATCCAAATCATCAAGGAAGAAGTCAAACTTTCATCATTTGCAGATGATATGATACTCTATATAGAAAACCCAAAAAACTCCGCCAAAAAATTGCTAGAACTAATTTCATGAATTCAGTGAAGTTGCAGTTATAAAGTCAATGTGCAGAAATGTTTTGCATTTTTATACACCAATAACAGCTGCAGAAAAAGAAATCAAGGAATCAATCCTATTTGTAGCTGCACCAAAAAAACAATAAGATACCCAGGAATAAACCTCTAAAGAGGTAAAAATTGTGTCCTCTGGAAACTATAGATCACTTACGAAGAAAAATGAAGAGGACACAATAAGTGGAAAATCTTTCCATGCTCATGGATTGGAAGGACAAACATTGGTGAAATGTCCATACTACCCAAAGCAATCAACACATTTAATGCAATCCCTATCAAGATACCACCAGCATTTTTCACAGAGCTAGAATAATCCTAAAATTTGTATAGAACCACAAAAGACCATGAATAGCCAAAGCATTCTGAAAAAGAAAAAACTTGAGGCATCACAATTCCAGATTACAGGCTGTATTACAAAGCTGTCATCATCAAGACAGTATGGTATTGGCACAATAACAGGCACATCGATCAATGGAACAAAATAGAGAACCTAGAAATGGACCCACAGCTATATGGTCAAGTAATCTTTCACAACACAGGAAATAATATCAAAAGAAAAACAGTCTCTTCAACAAGTTGGGAAAATTGGACAGCCACAGGCAGAAAGATGAAGCTAGACCACTTTCTTACACCATACAGAAAAATAAATTCAAATTGGATGAAAAACCTAAATGTGACACTAGAAATCATCAAAATCCTAGAGTAGAAGACAGGCAGAATCCTTTTTGACCTTGGCCATAGCAATTTTTTACCAGACACGATGCAGGAGACAACAGAAACAAAAGCAAAAATTGGGACTTCACCAAGATAAAAAGCTTCTGCACAATGAAGGAAACAATCAACAAAGCTAAAAGACAGCCTATGGAAAGGGAAAAGATATTTGCAGACGACATGTCAGCATCTATTTAGTATCTAAAATCTATAAAGAACTTATCAAACTGAATACCCAAAAACCAGATAATCCAGTTAATGGCCGAAGACATGAATAGGGATTTTTTCAAAAGAAGACAGCCACATGGCTAACACACATGAAAACATGCTCAATGTCATTCATCATCAGGGAAATACAAATCAAAACCATGATGAGATACGACCTCACACCTTTCAAAATGGCTAAAATTAAAAACACAAGAAACAACAGGTGTTGGTATGGACGTGGAGAAAGGGAGAGCTTCTTGCACTGTTGGCAGGAATGCAAACTGGTTAACCACTCTGGAGAGCAGTATGGATGTTCCTCAAAAAGTTAAAAATAGAACTACCCTACAGCCCAACAATTGGACTACTGGATGTTTACCCAAAGGATACAAAAATACAAATTTGAAGGGGTACATGCACCCTGATGTTTATAGTAACATTATCAATAACAGCCAAACTATGGAGAGAGCCCAAATGTTCATTGACTGAGGAATGAATAAAGAAGATGTGGTATGTACATACAGTGGAATATTAGATATCTGCAACGACGTGGATGGAGTTAGAGTGTATTATGCTAAGTGAAATAAGTCAGAGAAAGGCAAATATATGATCTCACTCAAATGTGGAATTTAAGAAAGAAAACAGATGAATATATGGGCATGGGGAAAAGAAAAAAAGGAGAGAAACAAACTGTAAGAGACTCTTACAGATAGAGAACAAACAGGATTGATGGAAGGAGGTGGATGGGGGATGGGCTAGATGGGTGATGAGTATTAAAGAGGGCACTTGTTGTGATGAACAGTGGGTGTTGTATGTAAGTGATGGACCACTGAATTCTACTCCAGAAACCAATATTGCACTGTGTGTTGACTAAAATTTAAAATAAGAAAAATAAATAAGTCAGAGGGAGAAAAGCAAGTGCTGTATGATCATACATGTATGTAGAATCTAAAAAAACTAAATTTATAGAAACAGAATGGTGGTTGTCAGGTGCTGGGGTAGAGGAAATGGGAAGATGTTTATATCAAAGGGTACAAATAAAAACAATACAAAAAACCAAACAAAACAAAGAGTACAAACTTCCAGTTATAACAATAAAGAGCTCTGGGGGTATAGTATTCAGCACAGTAACTACAGTTCACAGTACTGTATTGTATACTTTAAAGTTTCTAGGATAGCAGATATTAATGTTCTTATCACACACACATACACACACAAAAGGTAATTATGTGAATTGATGGATTACTTTATTGTATTCATTTTGCAGGATCTGTATGTATCAAATCATCATATTATACACCTTAAACTTACACAATGTCATGTGTCAGTTATATTCAGCAAAGCTGGAAAAAAATTCCTGCTCAAAGTAAAAAACTTTTTTGTGAATCCTGGCAGACTTTTTTTCAATATCAGCTTAAACTGTTTAAACAAAAGGGAGTAAATTGAGAAATATTTATATAATCTCATAGAATCTAACCATTAGAAAATTGTTTTCTGTTCTAAGCTAAAATTTACCTTCCTGGAGCTTTCAGCTCACATCTTCATTACTCTTGTCAGCAGATGGCCATGTTAAAACTGATTTTCAAAACTGAGCACTATATTCCAAATGAGGGTATATCGTGGTTCTCTTAATATTGTAAAATATTGTATCAGCTGCCATACACAATAGGCTCACACAGCCTATTTATTCTTTACGTCTATAGATTTGATTCACATAAATCTTTTCTTTGTTCTTTCTTTCTTTGACTTTAAATAGTTAAAGAATCTTACATTCTTCCCTGATATATTTAATCTGGAAAGCTTTCACCCCATCCAAACACTTTGTAAGATTGTTTTTGTCTTTCATTCTACCATCCAATACCTACATAAATCTTTCCAGTTTGGGGACTTTAGCAAGACTTTACTTAGACTCACTAATAAAACATATTGAACAAAATGGCTCAAGAAGAGGCAAATCACTAAGATACTTAGCAGGTCCATATATATCCACTAATCTTTAGATAGGGTTCCTTAAAAAATTATGAATTGTCTAAATGCATTATAATCCAGGATTATTTTCTACTCTCTATATATGAATATGAGCAGATATTTGCCAAATATTTTATTGATATATGCATGTTTTGAACATTGCCTTGATCAGCTAATATAGTATAATCTGCTAAAAGAGTAGAAATAAAGTTATGGAAACATGATTTGTTTTGAATGAACCTACTTTGTCTAGGAATCTACATTTTAAAAAGTCTGGACTAGATTTTCCTTTAAATTAAGGTCAACTTAATAGTTCACAGTTTCTAAATTCCACTGTTTTCTTAGCTGTAAACATCAAGACTCCCTACAGTCTTCTGCCAGCTCATTTACTTTCCTTGCATATTTAAATGTTGACAGCAATAGCTCTTTAGGTCATAATTGCTATTCTTTTATTATCTTGTAATGTACTTTTTTTCTGTGCCTGGGAACTTAAAAGTAACAAGCAGCACTTCCATTTTTTTGTTGTTGTTACTAAACTTACCTTCTTTTAACAATGCTCATAGCACATTTCACTTGGAGAAAAATTCCCCTTGTAGAAAGAGATGAAAGAAATATAAAAGTTGAAGACCTTTTTGTTTGTTTGTTTGCCCTTGTTTTTAAGCTAAGAGTACAGCATCTTAACAAAAACTATTGGGAATGCCTTTTTCCCCCCTTGCTCCTAAAGGATCCAACAGCTGTTTTATATGTGTGTTTTATTTTCAAGCTTCAGCTTGTTCAGATGTTTAGTCTCTCTGATAGAATTTTTACAAATCTACAAAAGTCTCTTAAACTTCTGGGTTGCTATATGCTGCTTCTTTCTTCTTTGTGTTGTTTCTCAAAACAATGTATAAGACTTTGTTCTTTTTAAAACTGCTAACTAGCATAACAGAAGGATAGGATAAAAAATATAGTCCTCTAGTGAGTTTACGGTGAAAGCGCAACTTATAAGTATTCATGAATGGGTCATTTAATATTATATGTGTGTGTATAATTGGTCAGAAACAAATTAAGCTTCTTTTTTTTTCACCCTAGGATATTTAGAGTTGGCAGCAAAAATGCCAAGAAGTAAACTGTGCAGAAAAAAATATATATAAACATATATAAATATATACATACATATACACATACTTATATACATATGCACACAGTACTCCTTTTAAAACAATATTTTGGTAATGTACATTATGATTCTATGTCAAATATTTTGTCAGGAAGTATAAGTTATAATTATGTTGTATTCTCAATAAATTTAGAACTATAAAATGTTGATAGTGGACTGCATAGAACTATCTTAGGAACCATCTAATGAACATGTAGTTGATTATTAAATACTACTACTAAAAGTTAAATTTATACTGAGAAGCAGATTTAAGTATTAGTTTGCCTATGTAGTAATTTCATGTTTAAAATGTTTGTGAATTTTAGGGCACCTCGGTTGCTCAGTTGGTTCAGCATCTGACTTCAGCTCAGGTCCTGATGCAGGGTCCTGGGATCTAGTCCTGCATCTGGCTCCCAGGAGTCTGCTTTTCCCTGTGCTCCTCCCTCGCCTCTCCTGCTTATGATCTCTCTTTCTCTCTTTTACAGAAGTAAAATCTTTTTAAAAGTAATATAAAATGTGAATGTTAAATATGCAATGGAAATGAGTAGTAAATAACACTAATAAAATAATATCTAATAACATTTAGTGAGTAGTTACTTTATGTCAGGACTGTGCTAAGTCCTTTAATATATGTTATCCTATTTAAGCATTTCATCATTATTGCGTAGTTTTCATTATCCTCAAGGTTTAGGCAATAAAGAGACAAATCAAATAGTAAATGGTAGAGTCAGGATTTGAAACCAGATCTGAGCAGACCCACTGAATCCTTAAGAGGAGAAACTGTCTAGACTTAACAGACTGTAAGAGGGAAAGGGGCTCTTGTACTACCAGATAAATTTAAATTCAGTTTGCATTGAATTTGTAGCTTCAGCCTTCTGACTCTTTTCCTTGAAAGGACTTGTTTTGGAGAATCTGTTTTCCCTTCTACCACTTACTCCTGCTTCTTATTCATGAAGAAGCAAAATAAGATGTGTTTAAAGCACGATGAAATGAATGAGTGCAGCATAGATCTCTATAGTAAAGCCATTGTTGAATTGGTCAGAAGCAAATTAAGCTTCTTTTTTTTTTTCACCCTAGGATATTTAGAGTTGCAAGCAAAAATGCCAAGAAGTAAACTCTGTGCAGAAGCACATTCTGTAACTTAGTGGCATTGTGAGAAGGAGCAATTTTCTTTATATGCCTGCCCATCAGAAAAAACATTTATTATTGAATTGTTTAATAATTTAATACTAATATTATTTTATCTTCAATAATTTCTTCCATTATTATAATTAAAAATTTGCTGGTATAATTTGGGGTTTCTTATTTCATTTTCCTTTGTAGGAGGGAGGCTGAGACCAGTTGTCCTTAAGTTGGATTGTCTTTGCCCTCTCTATCTTTTTTTCTAATTGTTTCCATCTCTCTTTTCCCTTTGCATAAATCCACAGTATCTCAAGCTTTCCCTCTGGATTAGAAATTCCACTTTTGGACTACTTACTATGTTTCATTTCTTTTGGTAATATATTCATCAGTCCTGTAGTTGTGACATGCTGGCCTCTAGTCTCCCTTTTATTTTATTCTCTCTTCTTATCATCTCGAGTTTTAGCTATGGGATCAGGATATTCACATTGTTACTAAATATTTTTATATTATTAGCATTGGTGAAGAAATTTTCTTCTATTCCTTGTGTAATATGTTTTTCCATACTGGCTTCTTCATCTGTATTTAGCAATGTGCATTGCAGTGTTCATTTTTTCTCTGTATTATGTTTACAAAATTGCCATTCTATATCTTTTTTAATATGATAAACTATGTGAATTCTTCTTGATAGAATTCCCCACTTACATTTGACTTATACTTTATTGACAATTTACAATGGAGAACTTGGTATTTTTATGTCTACTTTATATAACTTAAGGATTTAGTAGGGGAGGAGTAGGGAGGGAGAGCTCCATTGGTCTTGGTTCTGCTATTCCTTTGATATATTATTAAATTTCCCACCTTAGAGTTTACCTCACCAGTTAGTAATGTATCTTCTTCATAAGAGGGATTCCCTTATTCTTCCCATTATATATGGAGGCCTGACTATGATGATTTCTAATGGGTTTTCAAGCTTCTACTGAGATCCTGAGATTTTATAGTAGTGGATAAGAGCTTTCTATTCTTCAGGGTTTTATTTTTTTCCCCACAACTTTTATTGGATGCCCCTGAATAGAGGTCTCTCCAGATTGAAGATTTTAGATAAAACCAGGATGTGGTGTATCACTTATGGGGATGGGATTGAGGTTGGAGAAGAAATGAGGAGCTACTCTGAATTGGGAGGGAATCATCTATTTCTTTTCTTGGCTGCCCCTTTTTAAAGTTCATGAAATATGATTTTATTCTAACTCTTTTAGGTATTGCTGGTTTTTACTTTATTATTTTCTTGCTGATTTTATTTATTTTTTTAATATTATAAAGAACTGAGAAGGTACAGAAAGTGATGCAGCTCCATTAAACTGTCTTTACCTAGGATTATGAGTTATTCTTTCTTTATCTCTGATTCTCCCCAGAGCCTAGCACAGAGGTTCAAAATACATTTTGAAATTCATTGAAAATATAAATTGATCTCCGTACAAAAATTGTATTAGCCAAAAATTTTTCATCAGTTTATTTCCTACAGCATAGAGTTCTGTAATTAAATTACTTGTTTAATTTAAATAATAGCATAAATTTAATGTTGTTCGTAATTCTGTTTAATATTTCTCAAGAAAACATACAATTTATAATAAGACTAGAAGAAAGATCTACTTAAAAGCTATTGTAGAGTCTGTCCTATCATCTAATGCTGATTGTAAACCATATTACAACTTTTTAGTTGTGATCTATCCTCCTCTTATTATTTCTGACTGTCATGTAAAGATAAATATTTATCATTTACAGTATACCAGTGAGTAGCCCTGATATCTAAAATATTGGTCCATTTTTGCAATTACTACTTTTTTTTTTTCTGGGAAGGAATAAATAACTTATTGATACTTTCTAGAGTTTACTGATTTCCCCTTTATCTGACTTTATTTTACCTCATTAGCTCCCTTCTGCCTAATTATTCTCCTTTGCAGAAGTTTAAAAAAGCAAAAAGAAATAATAATTGCTTTCCTATATTGGAGATTCTAAAATCTTTACTTTCTTCCTCCCCTTCCCCACTTCCAAAGTCCTTTATTGGGCCAACAAGGCTGGTGACTGCCATTGATGTGGGGGTCCCAGTCCCAGTCTGGAGTCTCTAGGTTTGTGGCATCCCTGCCCCTGCTCCTGACTGGATCAGGTGGCCTCCTCTGACAGGCTACTTGGTTCACTCCTTCACATATTCCCAGACCTCTTATTTAATAGATAAGGCTAGATGACTTGGGCCATAGTAATAGATTATAATAGGTAGAACCAACCTTTTTTTTTTTTTTTTTTTTTTTTTTAAGATTTTATTTATTTGACAGAGAGAAACACAGCCAGAGAGGGAACACAAGCAGGGGGAGTGAGAGAGGGAGAAGCAGGCTTCCCGCCAAGCAGGGAGCCCGATGTGGGACTCGATCCCGGGTCTCCGGGATCATGACCTGAGCCGAAGGCAGTTGTTTAACCAACTGAGCCACCCAGGCGTCCCAGAACCAACCTTTTAAGAATCTATTTCATACCTCCTCTTTAAATAACGGAGGGTTCTTTACTACCACATTTATGAGGTAGAGTCATCTGAATTCTCTTTGAGTTACAGAAGATTCACTTTCATTCCAGCTCACATTTTTCATGGTGGAGACTTTGTTATAATGTAATGCCTTATATTGAATTAAAATGTGTCCCTATAACCTCAGCCCATATGGTCTGTATCAAAATTATCTACTTCTTACTCTAAGTTACACATATTTTGGATTTTTAGAAAGGTGCCCTTGACATTTAAAAAAGTTATTTGTCTTCACATATGGTTTCTACTGTGCCCTTTCCTTAAAACACTTGACTTTCACTAGTTGGGAAATTATGAGATTGTACTGATCTTATTAGAACAAATCTTTACTGCCACTATATACAGTTCTATTATGTCTATGATGTAAATATACTTGGGAGGCTATTTTTTAAAAATTAATTTCAAAAATATTCCTGGAACTATAAGTTTTGGGGTGCCATTCAAGTTCGGACATAGGTCTCAAACAGATATACCCCAGAAGATTTTTAGAACAATTAGAATGATAAATTTATAAAACTATAAATTTGTAGTATGTTTGGAAAATTCATACTTTTCAATAACTGAATTATTTTAAAATAGAAATACAATCCACAAACATTGATTAGCTCCCTGCTATTTGTAGAGCAATCTCACCCTCTAGATCTGTCAACGGGAGTACACAGAGAGCATCATAGTCATTTGTATTAAACATGTTTGTAATTTAAATTGGTAAATGCTAAAGGGATGCACAATTTAATGGGTAAACTATAGTTAGCTGACAGACGTGCAGTACCAGCTGCACTCATTCTGAAAGAGAGTAAAGAATAAACATTTGAGCCCTGGAAAACTATTTGTTGAGGGTGGTAGGGACAAAGAGCTACCAGTCAACAATACTGAGAAAGAGAAGTTATTCTGGCCATGAAAGAAAAGAAAGGCATGGAATCATAAAAACCCAAGGTGGAGAGAACTTCAAGAAGGGAATTGCTAATTGTTTCAAAAGCAGCTGAGGGATTGAGAAGCTAAGTACAGAAAAATGTCAAGTATGTTTGGATTAAGTGACCGAAGAGAATCTAAAAGCAAGGGCAGGCTAACCTTTGAAAAGTGAGTCATAGACAGCCAAAGAGAAATCAAATAACATATAGAAAGGGTTGGCCAAGGTCAGACAAGAGTTTTCATTTTCTTGAGATGTAGGTTACTATTCACATTCATAAAGGAAGAGGCTAAAAATACCAGAGGATGGGGGACTAAGAATTTTAATAAAAAGAGAAGAAAATAATCTAAGAATAGAAGGAGAAACTACATGTTGAGAAGAGTTATAATTTCCTCTTTGGCTGTCAGGGGAAACATGCAAAACAGTGTTCAGGGTGGGAGGGACCTCAAGGGGCCATTTATTCTACCTTAGCTTTCTTCAAATGTTTCCCTTTACCCTTAGGTCCCTTATGGTTAAGAAGAACCCTTATGTGATTCTCAGAGAGAAAAAGAGACAGAAAAGTACAAGTTGTATAGTCTTTTTGAAAGTTCTTATCCCCCAAATCTAGAATCTAATAATTTTTATTGCGTAAGATATTCTTTTTCTCTCCTTTAATTCTGTGCAGTGAAATGTATTATCTATTTACCTCAGGTTTCCTATGAAGACTCATACTATAAATATTTATGAATATATTAAAACAATTTATCAAAAGAAAAATAAAAATAATGCTACTTTCATTTAAAACCTATAGGGAATTGTAGTCCTTTTAATCTTTCCTTCAATTGTCTGCAATCTCATGCTCTAATCTGAGAATTAATTGTATTTCTAATGAGTTTCAATATTAAGTGTCAAACACACATCTAATTTGTTTAAACCAGTTTCAACATGCTTATATTTTTAGGGAACTTTTTCTTAAGCATCTCAATTATTTAATATATCTAATATATTAAGTTGCTGCTACAGAGATGTATCTACATGCCATTGCCATTTAAAGAAAACTTCACCAAATTAGTGACTAAGCTTGGCTTCAGTTCAGGGATTTCTCTTTCTGTCTTGTTGATTTAATAAGCCCCTGGATCTAATCCCCAGAGCTTATTTCTGTGCTGTCTTATGATACTACATGACATTCTTATTTTTTTTTTAAAGATTTTATTTATTTATTTGACGGAGCGAAACACAGCCAGAGAGGGAACACAAGCAGGGGGAGTGAGAGGGGGAAAAGCAGGCCTCCCGCTGAGCAGGGAGCCCGATGTGGGACTCGATCCTGGGTCTTCAGGATCATGACCTGAGCCGAAGGCAGTCACTTAACCAACTGAGCCACCCAGGCGCCTGACATTCATAATTATTAAAAATTCTGTGATTAAGAGTACAGGGTTTGCAGTCATATCTGAGTTTGAATCCCAGCTATGCCACTGATTTTTCATATAACATCTGCCACATTATACAATTTCTCTGAACTTGTTTGCTCACCCAAAAATGGGGAAAGGAACTGTAAGTAAAACCTGAAAGAGATACTTCGCTTTTAAGTATTTCAGAGCCCTACTATTGGGCTAATGCCAAGAAGAAAGAGGCTTTTTTTTTTTTTTTTTTTTTGAGAGTGATAGTATAGGGGTGGGTGGGGAGAAGGGAAAGAGAGAGACAGAATCTTAAGCAGGCTCCATACTCAACATGGAACCAGATGCAGGGCTCAATTTCATGACCCTGAAATCATGACCTGAGCCGAAATCTAACCTGAGCTGAAATCAAGAGTTGGATGCTTAACCAACTGAGCCACGCAGATGCCCTTAGAGAAACATTTTTGACCAAACAAAGCATGGTGCCATTGAATCACCAGGAGGCTCAGGGCAGAGGGTGGTTACAAACTGAAAAAAGATGTGTCTGGTGGTTGAAACAGTTCAAAGTTGTAGCAGCTGTGCCCAGTGAAGCAGTACAAATAATGAGAAGTGGTACACATGTGATGCTTCACCGAAGGGATCTAAGAAAATATTTGATTAGGGAAAGCACTTTGCATGAGGCTAGAGGACCTGCATTAGCAGGGAATAGCTTCTACACAAGGGAACTTTAGGAATTATAAATAAGATCATCTCTACATCCAGAGGTCAAGAAGTCCTAGGAAACCTCAGGCAGCATTTATGACAATACAAACCTCTACTTTTTAAAAGAATCTCATTTTTAAATAGACTCTATCATTTGGCTGTATTTTTGAAATTGGGTTTTTTGTGTATAAGAATGCTGTCATGGTATAAATATAATTATCACTCTAATACACATAAAATATCAGTGATGTGTTTGTTACATATAGTCTATGAATTAGTTTAATGTGTTATAATGTAGCTATATAACCATTTTCATTTATGATTAACTTCATTTTTATTGCAAAGTTATTTCCCTCCTCCAGGTCCTCCTATTGAAGCCCTGCTTTGCTCTCTGAACTTCCTCATCACATACCCATTCAGGCAATCAAGGATTAAGTGGGTAAATTAATTTTTCTCCACACCTCACAATGTTGTCTTTCATAATCCATTACTTTGCCGTTGTCCAGTTTAGAACATTAGCACTTTTCCTAGACTACTCCATTGGTCTCCTCAATGACCCTCCTGCTATTCCTCTTTCTGTACTTGTGCTGCAAGTCTGAGCTTCATTTGATTACAACAATCTCTAGCTTGTGCAATACCAATAATTTCCGCATTGCAAGACAAATTCAGAATTACTCATTCTAGCGCTGTACATATTGGCTCCCACATACCTAAATTCTCATTGGTCTCTGGTGTTAACCATCTGCTCCAGTCCAGTTGACCTGAGCAATCAACTTCACACATTCTACCTCCATAAAGATATGCTTGAAATGAAACTCCCACTACTCCATCAAGTCTACTTGAAGAGCATCATGAAGGTTCTCACTCCTCTGAACTCTTATAAGCATATACGGTTGACATCATTCATAAAATAATGAATTGTCGTTTGTCTTACTGTAAATATATTGTTTTTCATCTCTATCACTTGTTCCAACTTCCTTGTCTTATATCCTAAGACTAGTTTGTAAGCTCACAAATCGAATCTTGCAATGTATTTTATTCAGCACATGTAGCACAAACACTGAACTATTACATTCTCAATATTTTTATTTTGGCTTTATCTGTTTGTTTGTTTATAGATTTTATTTATTTATTAGGGGAGACAGAAACAAGCAGGAGGAGTGAAAGAGGGAGAGGAAGAAGTAGGCTTCCTGCCAAGCAGGGAGCCTGATGCAGGGCTCAATCCCAGAACCCAAAGATCATAACATGAGCCAAAGGCAGATGCTTAACCAACTGAGCCACCCAGGTTCAACTAGTTTGGTTTTATTTGGATATATCATGACAACCAAAAGCTTTACAGTGTGAAGTCATTTTTCACATTACTTTCCATTTTTTCCTTTAAATATTAAAGAAGATAGGATCACAAAGACAAAATTTGAGAAAAATCAATAGAATTAGTTATTATTGATTAGTCTGAATGGACATAAAGTCTCAAAAAACTTGAACTATAACTATGACCTTTTCACTGAATTAACGCAGAATATCAATATCAATAGCACATAATTTTAAAGTGCAAAATGAAAGAGCATTATTTTTCTTTTTGTTGACTTATCCCAGAAATCTAGAACTTCAGCATCACACATCTATTTTGAGACCACAAAAGGTTTGCAGTATGTTAATTTCAATGAAATCAGTGTATTTGGTATGGAGGTGAATGAATGCATTTTGCCAAATACAGCACAGGCTATCCATCTTAACTTATTTCTCTAAGGCAAAACAAAAATTCACAGAAACTTCATGTTGGAGGTGAGGACTTTGTAATTAATGACTCCTTTTCCCACTAGTTCCCACTAGAATGTGTATATCAAAAGAATGCTTCACTTTACCACTGTATCTTCAAATGCCTGGAACATGTAGTCAGTGCTCAAATCCTGTTAGTTCATTGAATAAATGAGTGAATGAAAAATTGTTTCAATTCCGTACATCTCTAAATGTTAACATTCCAGTGTGCATGTGCAGTGCTGCAGTCCATAAAGAGTAGATGCAAGATCAACAAGACATAGAACTGTTTTCCAGAAGTTTAAAATCAAGTTGAATTAACTGAGGCCTGTTCTAGAGTCATGAGATTTGAGCAACAAGAAATACCTCTATCCTATCTCTTTCTAACATCACTGGTTTTTCATTTATATGAAAATCTTGAAGCCATATGGGCAAGAACAGTAATCACAGAGAAAGTAGTATGAATTTTGTAGTAAGTTGGGTGAAATGAAAAAACACTATTTTGATAATATTGAATACAGCAGTAGGAAAAGGTACCTGGGTAATGGTTTAAAGAGTTAAAATGTATAGTTCTGTCAGAGATTAAAGAATACCTGGTACAACTCTGAGAGTTTATTTAAAGAATTTCTACAATGGCATATTTACTTTGCATTATATAACTCTCATTTGTGTTTTTGTACAAAAGCTTTTTCTTTCACCTGTAGCTAAGCAAGATATTCACAAGAAGAACTCCAGTGAAGCAATAAGCAACTTCCAGTTTAGGGATCTATATATAGCCTTCTGGAAACCTCCACACAGTTTGTTTTTCTTTTCTTTTTTCTTTCTCAATTGCCTTTTTCTTTTTCCTCTCAGCTTTATTGATGAATTATGGGCAAATAAAACTCTCTTGCTCCCATCCTCTCTCTCCTGAATACAGGTGATCATATGTACATACAGGCACATACATGCACACGCAGGTGTGAACATTTTGTCTTTGATGTCAGATTTGCACAAAGATTTTGCTTTCTCTCCCCTTGTCTTTGATTATACCTCAGATCTGCTCTGTTGAACTCCCAGTACCTTCCTCACACTCGCCTGGTATCTAAACCCTACCAAGACCCTGATCTGGACTCAGTCTTGACTCTGAAAGCCCGTACCGGTCTTATCTCATCAAAGGTAGTAAATAAAACACTGCTTCATTTTATATGTGAGCAAACCAAAAGCCTGGAAAGATTTATTAACCTGCTAAGTACCATAACAAATTGGAAGTATACCTAGGCTGGAACTCTATGAACTATATTATCCACAAAATATAAATATAAATTATTATATCCAAAATGTATTGACATACCTTGATAGATTTATGTGCTTCCAGAAATGTAGCTTTTTCTTAATTGATTTATTAATTTATGAATAAATTCATATGAAATTAATAAATAAACAAATACCCTAAAGATATAGTTGATCCACTTGGAATGCTTACCTTTAGTGGAAACTTTTAAAACCTGTTGGCCTACCAGGTATTTGGAAAAGACTTCAAAGATGGCTAAACCTTTGCAAAGATGGATAGACTGTATATTGTCATGTATTTATGATGTCAAGGAAAGATTCCTTTTGGATCGTGGATGAAAGTGAGACTAAAACTTTAGTTCTCTATTAGAAATTTGGCTATGAATCACACAAATGTAATATTTTAGGGCTTAGAGTATAAGTTGACAACAAAAATTAAACAGATGTCTAACTACTTTTAGGCAGTTCATAGAGGGAGGGCAATTAACCATATAGTCAGGAACTTGGACTCTTAAGAGTTAGTTATCAGAAATAAAGACAAAATTAGATACTTAGTCTGACTAAATGATGATCTAAAGAAGCTGGAATGTTACCATGTTTTAGCTATAAAGAGTAGGAAAATACAAATCAGTTTCTCTTCCAAATATTATACAGATAATTTATATTATTTAATAACTAATTTAATAATTTTATTAATAAAATAAATTTAATAATAATTTAAATTATATATAATTTCTTTTTTTTTCCTTTTTTTATTGTTACTAAAATTTTTTTTTCCAGTGTTCCAAGATTCATTCCCCATTCCCCACACCCAGTGCTCCACGCTTTAGGTGTCCCCAGTACCCACCACCAGGCTCTCCCATCCCTCCACCCCCCTCCCTCCAAGTTCCTCAGTTTGTTTTTCTGTCCAAAGTCTCTGTTGTTTCATTTCCCTCCCTAGATTACCCTAGTTCCCATTTGCTTTCCTTCTGCCACTGTCCTCCAGTTTGCCCCTCATGCACCGCAAGTAAGTGAAACCATGCGATACTTGACTTTCTCTTCTTGGCTTGTTTCACTCAGCATAATCTCTTCCAGTCCGGTCCATGTTGCTACAAAAGTTGGATGTTCATCCTTTCTGATGGAGGCATAGTATTCCATTGTATATATGTACCACATCTTCTTTATCCATTCATCTGTTGATGGGCACCTTGGCTCTTTCCACAGTTTGGCTATTGTGGCCATTGCTGCGATGAACATTGGGTGCATATGGCCCTTCTTTTCACTACATCCGTATCTTTGGGGTAAATGCCCAGTAGTGCGATTGCAGGGTCATAGGGTAGCTCTATCTTTAATTTTTTAAGGAATCTCCACACTGTTTTCCAAAGCGGCTGCACCAGTTTACATTCCCACCAACAGTGTAAGAGGGTTCCCCTTTCTCCGCAGCCTCTCCAACACTT
>PITA01026846.1:0-21957 GCA_004023965.1 Spilogale gracilis
AAGATTTTATTTATTTGAGATAGAGCACGAGCCAGGGGACAGTGGGAGAGGGAGAAGCAGGCTCTGCACTGAGCAGGGAAGCAGCTGCTGGGCTGGACCCTGGGATCATAACCTGAGCTTCTAGGCAGACACTTAAGGGACTGAGGCACCGAAGTGCCCCTATAGTACAGACTATTAGACCAAATACAAGAAAAGTTGATGTGACTCTCAGTCCAACACAATCATTAAGAACCTTTTTTTTTTTTTTTAAGATTTTATTTATTTATTTGACAGAGAGAAACACAGTGAGAGAGGGAACACAAGCAGAGGGACTGAGAGAGGGAGAAGGAGGCTCCCCGCTGAGCAGGGAGCCGGATGTGGGGCTTGATCCTGAGTCTCCAGGATCATGACCTGAGCCGAAGGCAGTCGCCCAACCAACTGAGCCACCCAGACGCCCCCATTAAGAACCTTTTGTTAGATTATATGGTAAACAACAAAAATCTACTTGGAGAATTACTGTCTGTGGAACAAAAGAAACTACTGTGCACAGGTGACACCAGGTATTAGTGCCATTGATCACGGTGACCCTATTTTCCAATTCAAGATATAGTTTGGTGATAAATTGGCTATATTTAAAGAGACAGTGAATGAGACCAAATATTTAAAAACTTTAAGTACTACACCTTTGATATTCTGTGATATTCTTTGATATGTTATTGATATTCTAAAAAATGGAAAAGAAAATTGAGTTGCTGACTGTTATAAACGATTCTGTTTTCAGGACTCAATACAGTTTGTCTTAATTTTGTGGGTTTTCTCCGGGGTTCTGTAAATTGGCCTTGATGTAAAAGTTCAGCTACGATCTTTAAAGGTCATTAGGCCTGGAAAGGCCAGAGGTCTGATCCGTTCCTATGCTTAAATATTAAATTACAGTGAAATCCTCCATATAAATCCTTTTTACAGTATTAGACATGTAGCCGTCTCATTTCAGTTCTATTCCTGGTATACCGTAACGATCAGCCAGGATATTTTGCAAAACGTTTCGCAAGATCCTATATAAAATAGTTGCTTAACGTTACAGCTAATTATTCTTGAGAGGGACGGGTTTCCGAACCCGTCATTGCTTCCCTGGGCAGTGAGAAGGGCGGCCTAGTTCTGACACTTTCCCAAGCAGGCGGGGATCCAAGTGCCCGGAAACGGCCAGCTCCTGGCCGAAGGGTGAGTAGGGGCAGGGGTCCTGGCTTCTCCTGGGAGAGGTACTGGCACCCGCTTTGACAGGCAGCCTTATCAAAACCAACTCTCTTTCTCTCTTTTTTTCCTCCAGGCCCGCGCCTGGGATCCCTGCTCGAGGGGCTGTTGAACATCCCAGTCTTTACAATATCAACGTCCCAGGTCTGACCCAGCGCCCGCCCCACGGCCTGCTCCCGGCGCGATTACGCGCCTGCGCATCAGGATCGGGCGCGCGAGCGTTCCTTTCAGGCCCCGCGTTCCTCCTTCTCCCGCGCGCCTGCGCGCCGGCTGGGAGGAACTCGGCGTTTCAGCCTCGGCGGGCGGGCGGACGCGCGCGTGCCCGCGGCGAGGGGGGCGGGCCGCGCGCGCCGGTGGGAAGCGTCCGGCTGCCACAGCGCCAGCTCCGTCGTAGTTGCTGCCGCCCGAGTCCCGCTCGCCCCTCCTCCCCGCTCCCCCGCCCGCCGCCGCCCGGGCGCATGCGCCGCCGGAGCGCGAGGGTCGGCTTCGGGTGTGTGGTGGCGGCAGAGCGGAGCTGCGAGGCCCGAGAGTCAGAACCTGGGGGAGAGGGATGGTCTCTGCACGGGGGGGAGCCGGAGGAGCCGCCGCCGCTGCCGACGCCACCGCCGCAGCCGCCGCCGCCGCCGCCTCGGCGCCCGCCTCCCGGCGCTGACGGGCTCGTACGAAGCCGGCAAGGGAGAATCCGCACCAGCGGTCGCCGGCACACCGCCCAGCATGGTCCGGGAAACCAGGCACCTCTGGGTGGGCAACTTACCGGAGAATGTCCGGGAAGAGAAGATCATCGAGCATTTCAAACGGTGAGTGACACGCGGCCCAGGGCCGCGCTCTCCCCTCGGGCTCTGCTGCCCGCCCGGCCGGTTGCCGGCCCTTCCCCGTGCGCGGAACTGCTGAGGGGGACCCGGGCCAGACCCACGGACGGGTGCGGGGGGCGCGCGGCTGTTTGGCCGCCGCTCGGCCCGCGTCGCGGTGTTGGGTCTCCGGCCTCGGCGGAGCGGCCCGGCTACCGCCCCGTCCCGCCCCAGCGAGGAGGAGGCTGTCGCTGGGCCTCCGCGGAACCGGCGCCGGGAGGGTGCCCGCAAGCCGGCGGGGCAGGAGTGGGGTCGCGTCCTTGCGCCCGCGGCCCCCCATCCCGGCGTGGCCAACTCCGGAGTTCCGCCGTGAGTCCTGCTCTCGCCCCGCCGACGCTTGGAAATGTCTAACCGGGAGAGGGATTTGTGCGACAGGCGAGGTTTTACCCAGACCCAAGTCTCGGTAGGTGGTGTAGGAGCAGCCCGGAACTGGGGAGACAACTACGAGGTTCTAGGCACCTCTCACGAACGGCTTACGGACCTAGAAACTACAGGGAAATGGCAAGCTCACATTTCTCTCTCTCTCTCTTTTAAATTAATATTTTTTTGGGGGTTGGCTAGCGAGTATGGTGTCTGAAAATAAGTTGATGTGTCTGTTTCGGCTCTTCGCCTTCCTGGCCGCCTTCAGCCCGCTGGGGTCCTTGGGTGAGGAGGGTGGTGAGGACCGAGGGCTTTCGCTGGAGGCCCCACCGCAGGTAGGACGGTGCCCCGCTGGCGCCGGAGCCCGAGAGCCTCGGGATCTCCACCTCCGCGGCCGCGCCGGGTCAGCCCTGAGGGGCCGCCTTTGAAAGAACGGTGATTCCCTCCCGCTCAGAGTTTTTTGAGTCGGTCGTTAGAAGAATGCAAATCTTTCAAGGTTAGGAGATGTAGCTTTTTTAAACTTCCCAGAATATTTTTTTGTCGGTGAAATGTGGGAATCGTTGTTTTTGATACATCATACAGTAGCATTTAAGCGCTTGCTTTCTTTGTGGAACGTGTGTGTACCGTAACGGATTGAGTCCTCGGTATAAAATACTGGAAGTGACGATTTGCTTAAGCTTGGTGCAGAATGAGAAGGACTGTAGTAAATCTGTGATCGTCCTCGAAAATTCCTGTTTCTTTCGATATTCAAGATTTTGTTTGGTTTGCTCTTAATTCCTCTTACTGTCTAGTGAGTGGAGGAAATTATGGAGCGCCCTTATTAGTGAGTCACCATGGGAAAAATAGATTGCGTCGCTTGTTCCTGAGCAGCTTGGATAGGGAAATGGAAGCAGAGGCAGCAGAACTCCATTCTGTCTTTTAAATGGAGGATCATTGATTCTGTTGGTGGTTGCTGTTACTGGTTGTTGTTACTGGGGTATTAAATCTTTACCGCTGGAGCGCGCGTCTGCGCGTCTCCGCGTGTGAAAAGGAGCCGGCAATAGTGAGGCCATTCATAACCTGCTAAAGCTGTCTTCGGTAAGGCTGGAGGAGGCGCGCTTCCAGGGACTCTCCGGTGTTTACTACGTTGTGCTGAGAAACCAGGCAAGGGCAGGCAGGGAGCAAAAACTCACCTTTACCCCGGTGGTAAAAGAGAGCGAGACGCTGGGCTCAGTTGGGAAACAGATGGGAACTTTTCCCTCCCTGGCGCGGCTCCACCCTTTACCTCCACCCACAGCCCCAGTGTCTTCAGTGCTTTGGTGGGAAAGTCATTTAGGTGAAGACTATTGGAGTGGAAAAGCCACTTAGGTGTGCTCACTTTTAACTCCTTGTGGACTTTCTCTGTAGGTCTCTGCCTGGGAAATTCATCTGTACCGACGTGCAAACACGTGCACTGCAGCATTCGCGTTGCTCCTCAGTGTTCTGTGGCCAGACGTGTCATTTCGCATTTTGCACATTCCAGAGATATTGCATACCTACTGCAGGGAGTTTGACTCCTCTCAAAATGAGGGGAGAGGGAAAGGGAAGAGGAGATCGTCCAAGGGAGCTTTAGGAGGTTTTTAAGTGGATGGTTTTGCGGTCCGGCTTGTGTGAATGACTTTCTAAAATGGCGGCCAGGACCCACTTTATGTGGGAATCGGCAGAGCAGCTCTCAGAACGCACAGAGGGAGGAGGGGGCGGAGGATGCGAGCTGCCTTCGAAAGCCGAGGTCTGGAGGAACGTTACTGTATTAAAGAGGGCTTAGCGGGCACATTGCTTACGACTGCGTTTAAAGGGGTATCTCACTTATTGTAGAGCACAAGCAGATGCTTCTGATAAAAGCAGATTATGTTAAAACTAAGCAGACAGTGTGTCCATGAAACTCCTTTATTTTAAAAGCGATTTTTAAAAAATTTTAGACAGACGTCCTTAACTCTTTGAAAAGGCAGTGCATTCTTACGGGTTTAGAGTGTAAAGGGTTTATAGAGAAAAAGCTCCCCTTCACCCCTGACCTCGGCATTCCCAGTTCCCATCCCCCACTTCTCACCCGATCCCCAGGACAGGTAATCTTTTTATGGTTTCTTGTTTATTCTTCGATACATATAAGAAATATTTTTGCTTTTCCAGCTGTGGAACTAAGTGAACCCTGTTTGGAGGAATTCAAAGCCTTTTATCCCTATTGTAGAAAATGTTTTGTAGAATGTGATTGCTACTGGGGGGAAAACGAAATTTGAATAATTTAAGTGAAAGGGCTAAAAAGGTGGTTGTACCAGAATGATAGCTCTGCAAGAAAATGTAAGGGTGTACACTTCTAGTGTTTTCTAGAAATCAAAATGAGAGAAACCTTTTAATACCTTTTACCAGCTTTTACCCTTTTCCCTAGCTAATTACAACATTAACTAATAACTGTTTTACAGGATTAAGAGGCGTATATTGGGAATACATTACATAAAACGTTTTCAAAATGATTATTTTTGTGACACTGATAAGGCTTTTGTATTAAGTGTTTGGGTTTTTGTTTTTGTTTTTTCACGATTAAACCAGACAGTTTTGGAAGCAGGGCAGCGTAGAGGGCACTTTTGTTTGTGTTTGGGAGGAGGGGTCAGAACCAAATCTTTTTTGTATTTACATTTTGATCGGTGTTTTTGGTGGAAAATAGATTGAGGGAAGGATGCTGATATGGCTCCCCCCACCCCCTTGGTACCAAAGAAAGACCCAATCTTTAAAATGTAATAGAGCATCTTCAAAATTTGGCTTTACTTTCTTGCAATAAGAATACATTTGTTGTGTTTATTATCTTTACAGCTTTTAATATGCTGTTGAAAAAAATGAGGACTAGCTCTGAATCAGGTTTTAGTTAACAAAGATCTATTGCAGGGACAGAATTTGCACAATAGAGAAAGTCCTTCCCTTTGTATGTTAGCTGGGTTGAAGGGGGAAGGGAGGAGTTACACAACAATTGGTTGCTGTCTTTTGGTTGTAAGAGAGAGAGGTGTGTGCAGAGATGATTCCCTGAATTAGAATGAGCGAACAAATAGAGCCCTTTAAAGAATATAAAATTCTCGTATCTTATTTGCGCATTTTAATTAAATCACACATTCATCCGTTTTCAAGAAGACGTTAAAAGATTGTGCAGAGGTACAGCAAGGTAGCAGCTTATGTAAAAATTTTGTCAAAGAATGAGACCCATTTAAAAATGTATTTTGGCTTTGCTAATTTTAAATATTTTATTGCAGTGGTTTCCTGAGGTAAAATAGCTGGAATACATGTTACATGTTACATGTATTTGGATATCTTTACTTTGGGGATACAGTAAAAATATAGCGGAAGAATTTCCTTGCCTTTAGTATTCTATAACTAGAGGTATTTTTAGGCTTCAAACAAATTTGACTAGCCTTACATCATTGCTACATCGTTTCTTTTTTAGAACCCAGCCAGTTTCTAGGTAGAAACAGCTCTGGTTTTGAATGTTGTAATTTTGATACTTATTTTTGTGATGGGCTTTTGTACATTTTAAAAATAAAATTCATTTATCTTGAGAAATAGCATTAAAAATTAATACAGAATGCTTGAAATGTTGTATTTTATCTCCTAAGGAGGATGCCTCTGGCAGATTGGAGGAAAATAGGGCTTGGTGCCAGGAAGAATGGTGGTGTTTGATTTGTGGAGGGCACTGTTTTCGAACTGCCTTTCTTGTGATTCTTGATTGCTCAGGCATTGTATTGTTTGGTAAGCTTATGAAGAGATTTCAGGCTTGATTTATGAGACATTTCTAATCCTGTGAGCACTTATGCTTGGGGAAGATTTATGTAGAAGTTATAAAGATAGTGGTAATGTTAAAGTTTTTCCAAATAGTCTTCTAAGTTTCACTTTCTCCTTCCTTTTAAATTTTGCTTAAATTAAAAGAAATGTTTAAGGGCTGCCTGGGTGGCTCAGTTGTTAAAGCGTCTGCCTTCAGCTCTGGTCATGATCCCTGGGTCCTGCGATCGAGCCCCTATTTATTTGACAGAGAGAGACACCGCTAGAGAGGGAACACAAGCAGGGGGAATGAGACAGGGAGAAGCAGGCTCTCTACTGAGCAGGGAGCCCAGTGTGGGGCTTCATCCCGGGTCTCCAGGATCATGACCTGGGCCAAAGGCAGTCACTTAACCAACTGAGCCACCTAGGCACCCCAAATAAATAACATACTTTTTAAAAATTAAATTAAAAAATATTTGAAATAGTTCGTGAAAACTAGTATATGCAGTTGGAGATGATATATTTCTGTTTTTACTTACAAGAATATGTAATGTTTGAACTGTAGTTAACTAGTCCACATTATTTAGAGTAAGCATTGTGGTCTGCAAATACCTTCAGTATATATCTTTATTAAAATTGGGCTCCTGAATTTCCTTATTGGGTGCTTTGTAATAAATGTTCAAGCCCTCGAAACAGACCTGTACTAGCCTGCTGAACAAGGAGACAAAATAAAGTAATACTTTTCTATAGTTAAATTTCTAATGTTTACCGCTCTTTTTATTTTGTTTATTACTATTGTTGGCCTTAGAACTACTCATGTTTTGAGTGAAAATAGCGTACTCTGGGGGTGCCTGGGTGGCTCAGTCATTAAGAGTCTGCTTTTGGCTCAGGTCATGATCCCAGGGTCCTGGGATTGAGCCCCCCATTGGGTTTCCTGTTTGTGTGGAGCCTGCTTGCTTCTCTCTCTCCCACTCCTCCTGCTTGTGTTCCCTCTCTTGCTGTCTCTCTCTGTGTCAAATAAATAAAATCTTTAAAAAAGAAAAGAAAATAAGCATCTTCTGTTGTAGAAACCAGTTAGAATGTTTAATCATTTTATTAGAAACCATATAATTTTTGTATGCTACCTACCTGTTTTCACTCTGTGGAAATATGCTTTGCTGTGAGAGATGTTCTCGGTATAATTTTTTAAAAAATATTTATTTATTTGACAGAGAGAGCTCACAAATAGGCAGAGAGGCAGGCAGAGAAAGAGAGGGAGGGAAGCAGGCTCCCCGCTGAGAAGAGAGCCTGATGTGGGACTCAATACCAGGACCCTGAGATCAAGACCTGAGCCGAAGGCAGAGGGTTAACACTCTGAGCCACCCAGGCGCCCATGTTCTAGGTATAATTTTACAGTATTACAATATTCAGATTTTTTCCCCTTACATGTGTCTGCGTCTGCCAGGTTGAAAATTGTAAACATCTAAAATCCACAAAGGAATGTCTGTGTAAAATGCTAACTTAAATTTAGTGAATTCTTGGATTTAATTACTTAGGAGTTCATTTTGAATATAGAGATAAACTGAAATTTAGCATAAAGATTTTTATTATAAAGGAACCACTCCCGTTCTTATAGTTAAGGAATATTTGTGGGAAAATTCAAATGGGAAACATAATTGTTTGTCCTATTGCTTGTTTTGGTGCTAGATTTTTTAGTCCAACATATTAAACCTCTAGAGTTATAAATGTTTTTTTGTGTTAAGTGTAGAGTTTGGCTTGAGAATTTTGACAAATGGAGTGAAGATTAATACCTTGTATTAACCTTTTTTTAGAATTTTTTTTCTTTTTTAAAGATTTTATTTATTTATTTGACAGAGAGAAACACAGCCAGAGAGGGAACACAAGCAGGGGGAGTGAGAGAAGGAAAAGCAGGCTTCCTGCCCAACAGGGAGCCCGATGTGGGGCTCGATCCTGGGACTCAGGGATCATGACCCGAGCTGAAGGCAGAAGCTTAACTACTGAGCCACCCAGGGGCCCCTCCAGCACTAATTTTTAAAAATTATGCTATTACACTGTCTGCAGTAAAGGCTCTTTTGTATTTACTATTCCTTAAAAATCACCTTGAATTTTTTTTTGGTTTTCTTTTTTAGGATTTTATGTATTTGAGAGTGTACATGTACACAAGGTGGGGGGTGAGAGTGAGAGATGAGCAGACTCCCCACTGAGCATAGAGCCCAAGGAGTGGCTCATTTCAGGTCTTGGTCCCAGGACCCCAAGATCATGACAGCAGAAGTCAGAGACTTAATGGACTGAGCCATTCAGGCACCTTGCAGAGGATTTTTTTTTTTTTTTTTAAAGATTTTATTTACTTGACAGAAACACAGCCAGAGAGGGAACACAAGCAGGGGGAGTGAGAGAGGGAGAAGCAGGCCTCCTGCCGAGCAGGGAGCCCGATGTGGGACTCGATCTCGGGTCTCCAGGATCATGACCTGAGCCGAAGACAGTTGCTTAACCAACTGAGCCACCCAGGCGCCCCACAGAGGATTTTTTCTAACTTCCTCATTTCCATGTTTGTAAATCATCTATGCTCATCACAACTCAAGAGACTAAAGTAGCTGTTACATTTGCTGCTAAATACTTTATTGTATTAATAAAGATGTATATGTATTATTGCTTTATAGTTTAAAAATTATACTTTGGAGAATTTTGAACATATACAAAAATAGTAAGTGAATTGCATGTACCCAGCATTCAGCCCAAACAGCTATCAATTGTGGCCTATCCTGCTTTATGATGAAAATTAAAGTGAAGGAGGGGATAGAGAGTCATGGGGGTGGGAGGAATAAATAAAGCCTCTTTGAAAAGATGGTATTTGTGGGGTACCTAAGTGGCTCAGATGGTTAAAGCAGCTGCCTTTGGCTCAGGTTATGATCCCATGGCTTTGGGATCAAGCCCTGAGTTGGGTCCCCCCTCAGTGGAGAGCCTGCTTCTCCCTCTTTCTCTGCCTGCTGCTCTGGCTACTTGTTCTATTTCTGTGTCAAATAGGCAAATAAATGGTTTTTTAAAAGATTTTATATATTTGACAGAAACACAGCTAGAGAGGGAACAGAAGCAGGGGGAGTGAGAGAGGGAGAAGCAGGCTTCCCTCTGGGCAGGGGGCCTGATGTGGGGCTCCATCCTGGGATCCCGGGATCATGACCTGAGCCAAAGGCAAACACTTAACCACTGAGCCACCCAGGTGCCTACAGTTTTTCTTCTTGTGGTGAGGACTGTTTTTTGTTTTTGTTTTTAAGATTTACTCTGTTTGAGAGAGAGAGTAGGAGCAGGGGGGAGAAGGAGAAGCAGACTCCCCATTGAGCACGGAGGCTGACATGGGGCTCGATCCCAGCACCCTGGCATCATGACCTGAGCTGAAGGCAGATGCTTAACTCACTGAGCCAGTTGGGCATCCCAGGATTTAATTTTTTAAGTAAACTCTATACCCAGTGTAGAGCTTGAACTTAGAACCCCAGTATCAAGAGTCTCGCGTACACCTGCGGAGCTAGCCAGGTACCCCTGTGTTGAGGACTTTTAAGGTTAAGATTTACCTTTTTAGCAACTTTGAAATAAGCAGTATAGTATTGATCACTGTAGTCACTGCAGCACATTACATCCCTATGACTAGTGTTTAAGTAGAAGTTTATACCTTTTTGATCCCCTTTCTTTCACTCCTTTCACTCTTCTACTCACTGCCCACGCCCCCCATCTGTTCTCTATATCTGTGAGTTTGTGGTTTTGTTGTTTTTAAGATTCTACATAGGAATGAGATCATATGATTATTTGTCTTTCTTTGATTTCATTTAGTATAATGCTCTCAAGGTCTATCCACGTTGTCTCAAATAGCAAGACTTTCTTCTTTTTTATGGCTGTTTAGTACTCTCTTTTTTCCCTCCCTCTGTGTATTCTTGGTCCCTATCAAACCGGTTCCTTAATGAGTTAAGACCCTTTTCTTCGGCACAAGCCCTAGAATGCTGGAGTTTGTGCAGTTTGTATTATTTTGAAGTAGGTTTCAGACATTTTATTTGTAAATATTTCAGTATTTATGTCTAGAAGATAAGGATTGTTTAAAGAGATATATTCCTATTTCATATACCCAATCAGTATTCAAGTTTGTAATTGATTTTTGGTGTGTGTATATGTTTTAAGAATCTTTTTTTTTCATATACTCAGGCTCTATTTAAGGTATACCAGTTATAATTGGTGATATGTGATTCTTTAAAAATTTTATTGAAAAACTTAAAAAAAAAAATTGCAGGGGCACCTGGCTGGCTCAGTTGGTAGAGCCTTTGACTCTTGGTCAGGGGGTTGTGAGTTTAAGCCCCAGTAAGTTTTTAAAAAATTACTGAGGTTTAATTCGCATACAGTAAAATTTATTTATTTTAAGTGTGAAGTTTGTTGAATTTTGAGAAATGTAGGCATCTTGTAACCACCACACTGTCCCAGTTGAGATACTAGTTTATTTACTTATTGATGAACAAGGTGACTCAGTCAGTCGGGTGTCTGACTATCTTGGCTGGGGTCATGATCTTAGGGTCGTAAGATAGAGCCCCAAGTTGGGCTCCAGGCTAGATGTGGAACCTGCATAGGGTTCTCTCTCCCATTGCCCCTCTCTACTCTCTCTCTCTTAAAAAAAAATTATGGGGTGCCTGGGTAGCTCAGTTGGTTAAGTGACTGCCTTCGGCTCAGGTCATGATCCCGGAGACCTGGGATGGAGCCACACATCGGGCTCCCTGCTCGGCGGGAAGCCTGCTTCTCCCTCTCTCACTCCCCCTGCTTGTGTTCCCTCTCTGGCTGTGTTTCTGTCAAATAAATAAAATCTTAAAAAAAAAAAGTTAAAATCACCAAAAAACTGATTAGAAAATAAAACAAAGATAGTGGTTGGTGAATAGCTTGATTCCTGCCCCTCCTCTTTTTTACTCTTAGTGGTTGGAACTGCTGGGGTTCCCCCCGCCTTGGGTTTTTTGCTGTTTTTCAGTTTTTGCATTCACGTCCTCTTACTCCTAGTCTTATCCTAGAAATCTTAGAATCTTTTTATTTTTCTTAAAGGTTTTATTTATTTGACAGAGAGAAACACAGCTACAGAGGGAACACAAGAAGGGGGAGTGAGAGAGGGAGAAGCAGGGAGCCCGATTTGGGGCTTGATCCCTGGACTCCAGGATTATGACCTGAGCCGAAGGCAGCCGCTTTAACGACTGAGCCACCCAGGTGCCCCAGAATCTTTTTATTTCTAATGTTGCTCCTTTTAGTCAGCTTGGATTCTTTAAATGGCATGAATTTCAAGCACATCCATAGTTAGAATTAAATGCCATAATAGGGGCACCTGGGTGGCTCAGTGGGTTAAAGCCTCTGCCTTTGGCTGGGGTCGTGATCTCAGGGTCCTGGATTGAGTCCCACATCGGGCTCTCTGCTCAGCAGAGAGCCTGCTTCCCCCTCTTTCTCTGCCTGCCTCTGCCTACCTGCGATCTCTCTGTCAAATAAATAAAATAAAATAAAATAAAATGCCATAATAAGTGTTGACTTTTTTTTGTTGTTGTTGGTAGGCTCCATACCTAGTGCAGGGCTTCAGGTCATGGCCCTGAGATCAAGACCTGAGCTGAGACCACTTGGACACTTAACTAACTGAGCCACCCAGGTGCCTCTGTAGGCCATGCTTTAATCAGAGAAAACAAGATTTGTGAAAAGCTCGTTTATAGAGAGCTTTTAAAATTCAGTTAGTATGTGATGCTATGTATAAAATAAGATGCTTTAACTCTACAGTAACACATTTATTACCTAAACTGGATACATGTAATTTCTCTCAGGAACCAAGTGGGTTGGATTATAAGATTCCTAGGGTCTTTCCAGTTTAGGAAATCTTGTTAGAGCTGTCATTCGTAAGACATAAAGGTCACTGGAATGGTATAAATTTTTTAAGTGTATGTATTAATGTTCAGTTGGATTATAAGAGAATTTAATATCTAGAAATACTGTTGTAGCCATCATACAAAACATTGGTGTATCACTTACTTTGAAATAAATGATTCTGCTAACCAGCCATGTTCTCAGTCAAAAGTAGCCTTTCTGGGTCAATACTTAAGTGGCATTTGTAAAGTTTTAAATAATTTTTAAATCATGTTGCAGTTATTTTTTTTAAAAAGGTGTGTATGTTTTGTAACAAGTAAAGTGTGTAAGGATATACTCTAGTTTTTCTTACACTCATTCCTCTCCATTTTTCTTGTGAACTAACCCTTTCCACAGTGGTTTTTGACACAGATAATCTTTTTTAGCATATATTTGCTTTGTCATTCTAAAAGTAGGTGTATAAAAGGAACTTTCATCACAGCTTTGGGTGTCACGGGGTTATGACATTTGATCTCCTTTGTGTTGATCTTACAGGAAATTTTGTTTTAAAAATGTTCTTCTGTTTCTTTTCTGAATGTTTTTTTCTTTTTTCTTTTTTCTTTTTTTTTTTCCAAGAACTTATTTATTTGACAGAGAGAAACACAGCCAGAGAGGGAACACAAGCAGGGGGAGTGAGCGAGGGAGAAGCAGGCTTCCTGCCAAGCAGGGAGCCTGATGTGGGACTCGATCCCGGGTCTCCGGGATCATGACCTGAGCTGAAGGCAGTCGCTTAACCAACTGAGCCACCCAGACGCCCCTGTTTTATTCTTCCTAAAAGATTTTTTGTTTGTAGAAAAAGCTTTTTAGGGGCACCTGGGTGGCTCAGTTGGTTAAGCGACTGCTTTCGGCTCAGGTCATGATCCTGGAGACCCAGGATCGAGCCCCACATCCGGCTTCCTGCTTGGCGGGAGGCCTGCTTCTCCCTCTCTCAGTCCCTCTGCTTGTGTTCCCTCTCTCGCTGTGTTTCCCTATGTCAAATAAATAAATAAAATCTAAAAAAAAAGAAAAAGAAAAAGCTTTTTAGTTCTAGAGATTATAACTAATCAGATTAAAATGCTGACTGGGGAAGTTTAATAAAATGATTGGCATAGAAACTAGTGACTTTTTTATTTTTATAATTTTTTTTTTAAGATTCTATTCCTTTGACAGAAGAGCACAAGCAGGGGAAGTGGCAGGCAGAGTGAGAGGGAGAAGGCTCCTGGCTGAGACACCCAGGTGCCCCTAGTGACTTTTGTGAGCTTGAGCACGGGGAGGGGTAGAGGGACAAGCAGACTGCTGAGCACGGAGAACCACACAGGGCTTGATCCCACAACCCTAATATCAGGACGTGAGCCGAAATCAAGAGTCACACACTTAACTGACTGAACCACCCAAGTGTTCTGTGACTTATTTTTTAATTGGATGGGGTTAATTCCATGCCAAGGTTCTTAATTGGGAAGCACGTTTACTTAAAAGTTTATAAAATATTGGAATTGAGTAAAAAAAAACCCAAAATCTTTTTTTTTAAATTTTTTTTATTTTTAAAGATTTTATTTATTTGACAGAGAGAAACACAGCCAGAGAGGGAACACAAGCAGGGGGAATGAGAGAGGGAGAAGCAGGCTTCCTGCCGAGCAGGGAGCCCGATGTGGGACTCGATCCCGGGTCTCGGGGATCATGACCTGAGCTGAAGGCAGTCGCCACTGCCTTAACAACTATGCCACCCAGGCGCCCCCAAAGACCTTTTACGATTGAGGAGTGATAACCCATTTCCTAAATCTAGGAGTAGAGGTAGTCTTCAAAGATTTTACAAAAAAACTCATAGCGATGTATGAAAAGAATATGGCATTTATGTACATTACAAAAAGGAGGGATCATGTTTTTGTCTTTTATCTTAGCAACTATATAGTATGAAATAAGGTTAAAAGTCACTAGCCAAGGGAAGTATTAGAAGTATTTAAAAGTTTTCCGAAGTCATTGTTTAAATTATCATTTTCTAAGAAGTAAGTTAAAAGGTTAAATATGAATTTCATGGGGCACCTGAGTGACTCAGTTGGTTAAGCATCTGCCTTCGGCTCAGGTCATGATCTTAGGGTTCTGGGATGGGGGCCCATTGGGCTCTCTGCACAGCTGGGAGTCTTCTCACTCTGCCCCTCCCCTTTTCCTTCTCTCTTTTGTTCATTCTTTCTCTCTCAAATAAATAAAAACTTTAAAAAAATGAATTTCTTCTCAGCAGTTGTAAATAATAGTTCTGATAAACCAGGTAGGAATCATGTTATCAAAGAGCTCTTTGTATTATACTAGTGACTTTTGATGTGGATTTTTGCTATTACTTGTTCTCTTGGCTTCTGCTACTTCAACTTTGTTCTCTTCAATTTTCCCTTTTTTTTTTTGATCAGCTCGCCTTGCTCCTTTTTTCTCCATCTGCTTTATTTACTGTCATTACTTTAAGAAATGGATAATCATGATCATTTGCATTCTATTGACAACTATACTTCAACTTCTCCCAGAAAAGTACTATGTAAATCAGACACATTTATGAAGTTATTCATGAATTATTGTGAGAACAAATGTCCAAATGTTAACTTAGTAGTCATCATATTCCTGTACTATACATTTTGATTTTTCCAGTAGAGTCATCTCTCCCATTCTCTAGAGAAGTACTTTATGAATTATTTCTAAGATTGGCTAGAATATTCAGTCTTCCCATTTGATCTCACCACTGGGATCTAAAGATTATAGAATCTACAATTTTTTCTCATCATTGGATAATCTTTCAGAGGTTTACATGTCAGTTGAGCACTATCCTTTTGTTAAAAATGAATTTAAAAAAAATTTTTAAGTAAACTCTGTGCCAAAAATATGGCTTGAACTCATGACCCGGAGATCAAGAGTGATATGCTTTACTGACAGAGCCAGCCAGGACCCCCCAAATGAATTTTTCTTAGTAAATAGTTTCTCATTAGATTGGTATAAAATAATGTATATGTGTGTGTATATTTTTTCACTGAGGTAATGGTGCCTGTACTAGGTTGAAGAATTTTGTCATTTGAGGCTTTACTGAAAGCATTGCTTTTCTCAAGAATTTGTCATTAAAATTTCATGTACAGGATTCTAGGCACTCACCATGGATTCAATAAACAGATGAGCACTGGTTTTGTTGGTTGAATTAAGCTTGTCATCAGTCTTCAAGTTTTCTTAAACCCTCTGTGGTAGAACCCAGTAGCTTTTCATATAAAAAATAATCTGATTTTTAAAAAAATATATTTTTTATGTATTTATTTGACAGCAAGATACAGAGAGAGCACAAGTAGAGCAGCAGGCAGAGGGCGAGGGAGAAACAGGCTCTCTGCTGAGCAAGGAGCCCAATGTGGGGCTCGATCCCAGGACCCCGGGATCATGACCTGAGCCAAAGGCAGATGCTTAACTGACTGAGCCACCCAGGCACCCCCAAAAAATAATCTATTATGTTCAGAGCAGCATTATTCACAGTAGCCAGAAAGATGGAAGCAGCCAATGTTATGACCCATGAATAGATAAACAGAATGTGCTTATTAGATTTTTGACAAACAGAATACATAAATGGAATATTACTCAGCCTTAGAAAGGAAGGAAATTCTGACCTCATGTTACAACATGGATGACCCTTGAAGAAATTGTGCTGAGTGAGGGAATTTCCCATCTCTCTGGATCCCTTGTATGCATGCCTATTAAACTTGATTTTCTCCTATTTAAAAAAAAAAAACATGCTGGGGTGCCTGGGTGGCCTAGTCAGTTAAGTGTCCAACTCTTTTTTTTTTTTTTTAAATTAATTATTTATTTATTTGACAGAGAGAGAAAGAGAGGAGGAAGCAGGCTCCCCGCTGAGCAGAGAGCCCAATGCGGGCCTCAATCCCAGGACCCTGAGATCATGACCTGAGCTGAAGGCAGAGGCTTTAACCCACTGAGCCACCCAGGCGCCCAGTGTCCAACTCTTGATCTCAACTCAGGTCTTCATCTCAGGGTGCTGGGTTCAAGCCATGCATTGGGCTCCATACTGAGTAGGGAGCCTACTTTTAAGAACAAAAACTAAGCAAATACAGTTATGCTAAGTGAAATAAGTCAAGTCCCCAAAGGCCAAGTATTGTATTGTATTCTATCTACTTAATAGCAGGTACCTAGAGCAGTCAAATTCATATAGGCAGAAAGTGGAATGGTGGTTGCTTTGGTTTTTTGTTTTTGTTTTTTACCGTTACAGGCAGTGTTGCAGTAAGCACCGTTCTATACTCTTTGTAGAAACCTAAAATTGCACGTGCATGATCAGTTCCTTTGAATGGAATTTCTAGGGATGTGTACTTAGTTCTTAATCAGTACTATCAAATTGTCTTCCTAAGAGGTTTTTCTGATTTATACTCCTGCAGACAGTGTTATGAAAGTGTCTTATATTTTAAGACTAGTACCTAGGTATTATTAAAATTTAGGGTTTTGTGTTATGTCACCTTCTTTAAAGTTTAGATTTTCAGAATTTTGAGTAAAATTGAGCAGCTTTTTTGAGAGTATTTCTTTTGTTTAGTATTTGTGTGCATGTGCATATTTTATTTATTTTTAAGATTTTGTTTTTAAGTAATCTCTACATGCACTGTGGGGCTCGAACCCATAATCCTGAGATCAAGAGTCACGTGCTCCACCAGCTGAGCCAGCCAGGCACCCCCTGTATTGTGCATATTTTGTTTTATTTTAATTAATTTTTTAAAAGGTTTTATTTCTTTGGCAGAGATATACAATGAGAGAGGGAACACAAGCAGGGGGAGTGGGAGAGGCAGAAGCAAGCTTCTGGCTGAGTGGGGAACCCAATGCGGGGCTTGATCCCAGGACTGGATCACTGGGATTGTGACTGGAGCCAAAGGCAGACACTTAACAACTGAGCCACCCAGGTGCCCCTAATTAATTAATTTTTAAAAAGATTTTATTTGAAAGAGAGAGCATGGGCACAAGTGGGAGCCTTGGCAGAGGGAGAGGGAGAATCAGACTCACCACTGACTGGGGAGCCCGATGAAAGGCTCCATGCCAGAACCCTGAGATTCTGACCTGAGCTAAAGTCAGCCACCTAACTGATTGAGCCACCCAGGCACCCCAGTAGGTACATATTTTAAAAGAAATTCATATGTGGATATTTGCTTGTTTTTTTGTTTGGGCCTGTATTTCCCTTGATGTGTCAGAATTGTTAGTACATTTGGAAAGCATTTCTCATGTGTTACAAGTATTTTTCCCCATTTATCTTTTGACTATTTTGTTATTTGGGAGCTATAATTTTTTTATGGTTTATGTGGTCTTTTTCTTTTTTTCTTTTGTGGAGATCACACAAAACCATTCCTATTACAACTTTATTGAATTTGCAGAAGCATTCTACAGTAATACATTTTACTTATTTATTTGACAGAGAGAGAGATCACAAATAGGCAGAGAGGTAAGCAGAGAAAGAGGGGGAAGCAGGTGCCCTGCTGAGTAGAGAGCCCGATGTGGGACTTGATCCCAGGACCCCGAGATCATGACCTGAGCTGAAGGCAGAGGCTTAACCTAACTCTGAGCCACCGAGGGGCCCCTATGATCCTGTTTTATTTCTTAAATTCCACATATGAATGAAGTCATACGATAATTGACTTGCTTTGGTTAGCATAATAGCTGCTAGAGATAATAGATCTTTGTAAGTAAAGGAGATACAAAATCTTCTGTAGTAAAGGACAGTGACAGGCACTATTCTATGTCTGTCTTTTAAAAAAAATATATTTAGGGGTACCTGGGTGGCTCAGTTGGTTAAGCGACTGCCTTCGGCTCAGGTCATGATCCCGGAGACCCGGGATCGAGTCCCACATCGGGCTCCCTGCTCGGCGGGAAGCCTGCTTCTCCCTCTCACTCCACCTGCTTGTGTTCCTTCTCTGACTGTGTTTCTCTCTGTCAAATAAATAAAATCTTTAAAAAAAATATATTTAAGTAATGTCTATACCAAATGTGGTGGTAGATCAAGAGATTCATGTTTTAAGGCTGAGCCAGCTAGGCACCCCTATATATATTTTTTTTTTCTTTCTTGATTTCTTAATTTCTTTCTTTCTCTTTTTTTTCTTTTTTTGTTTTTATTTACTTGTCAGAGTGTGAGCACAAGCCGGGGAAGAGGCAGGCAGAGGGAGAAACAGGTTTCCTGCTGAGCAAGGAACTGGATGCCGATCTCAGTCCCAGGACCCTGAGATTGTGACCTGAACTGAAGGTGCAGATACTTAACCAACTGAGCCATCCAGGCATCCCATATCTTTTTCTTTTAGTAAGTTTTATTGGGATATAATCACATGGCATAAAACTGATCCTTTTAAAGTGTAGAGTCCAGGGGCACCTGGCTGGCTCAGTTGGTAGAGCATGTGACTCTTAATCTCAGGGTCATGAGTTTGGGGGTCATGATTAATTGATTAATTGATTTAATTTGAGAGAGTGAGAGAGGGAAGGGTAGAGGGAGAGGAAGAGAGAATACCAAGCAGACTCTGCACGGAGTGTGGAGCCGGACATGCGGCCTGATCTCATGATCCTGAAATCACGACTCAAGCAGAAACCCAAGAGTCTGGCTCAACCGACTATGCCACCCAGGTACCCCTGGGCACCTCTAACTTAAATGCTATTATAACATATTAAGTTGCTAAGGATTCTGCCTTTTGGTCTGCCTGAAGTATGTCTAGTCACTGGTGTAGAATGTAAAATAAAGGTCTGTCATAAGAGAAGAAACCAGCCTTTTGGTCTAAATATAAGATCAGATGGGTTGATTTATATATTAGTAATTCCTTCATAAAAAGTTAACTACTATGAAAAGGTAATATAAGTGTTGATGTTACTGCATTATTTCAGATAGTTTTGTAGTTGTAATGGATATATTTATGACTAACTGACTTTGAAAGAGGAAAGATTTTGAATCTTTTTAAAATGTAAAAAACAAACACAAACATTTCTTGTCTTTACTTTATCAGTAGCCCAACAAAGCTTTAACATTTATCTCTTAGGCCTTTTTATCCCTTATGACACATGTTCATTTCCTCTTCACTTTCTTTTTATCTGTGCTTATTGGTTATTTACTTTTGAATAAGGAACATCTTGGCCATTATGGGATGGAAGGCCAAAGTGGGAAATACACAAAGCCATTGGTAGTTTGATAAAATATGCAGTGTTTGGAAAGTGATATATATTGGGTTTTATAGAGTAGATGTGTAGATTAATTGCGTGCTTCTTCAAAAAGGCTCATATTCTCCCTATGTACAGTCCTATAACTCTTAACTGAAATGGTGGGACAGCGTTGAAGCTTTAGAGGGGACCTCTTTACTTGGAAATAGAGCAGTAGTGTTAGTAATCGTAAAGGACTCAGATGTGATATTTTAACTCTAGGAGTTAATTGGGCAAAGAAGGGGTAGATGTAGAATTTGAGTATATTGTCTAAGTGGAGTGGATCTATTGTTTCAAAAATGACTTGGGGAGAGGCACCTGGGTGGCTCAGTTGGTTAAGTATCCAGTCTCTTGATTTTGCCTCGGGTCATGGTCTCAGGGTTGTGAGGTTGACCTCCATGCTGGGCACAGAGCCTGCTTAAGATTCTCTCCCTTTCTTTCTACTGACCCCCCCCACCCACTTCTCTCTTCCTCCCTCTCTTCAAAAAAAAGGATTTGGGAAGATTGTTTTCTGTAGTAAGCTTCTTGTGAGAAGCAAGTTCTGTTTGTGGCTTTTTTTTTTTTTTTTAAACTATTCCTTAGTAGGGTCAGTTGCAAAAACTAGGATTAAAACTAATCATTGCATTTTTATTGATAATCCAGACAATGGTTGAGTGCAGTGCCTTCTGGAAGGAAGGGGTATTGAGAAGTATGTCTATGTTGAGGGGTATGTCTTTAGCTTTATGTAATCGTGTTGCTTTGGAAATTATAAAGTAAGTTTCATGTGGAGTTGATAAAAACAGTTTAGAAGAAGTCTACTCTTTACCTATGAGGAATCTAAATTGTAATTAAATTCCCTGAGACTAGGGATCTTCCCTTTGTTCCTTGATATGCATCAAGTGCCTAGAACAGTACCTGTTAAAAAATCATATAATTAATAATTGAATTAGCAGCAGAATGCTAGTCTAGAACTCTCATGCATTTCCTCCACTATGTCAACATAGCTTTCCTTTTTTTTTTTTTTTTTAAAGATTTTATTTATTTGACAGAGAGAAACATAGCCAGAGAGGGAACACAAGCAGGGGGAGAGAGGGAGAAGCAGGCTTCCCACCAAGCAGGGAGCCCGATGTGGGACTTGATCCCGGGTCTCCAGGATCATGACCTGAGCCGAAGGCAGTCGCTTAACCAACTGAGCCACCCAGGCGCCCTCAACGTTGCTTTCCAATGTAAACTCTTAGGCCATTAATTCACTGAGATTATATTCTTCAAGGAACTGCTAAGGACTGTCAGTACTTATTATATAAATTTCCCATGGTGGGTTTTGTTTTTTTGTTTTTGATTTTTTTTTTAAGTAATCTTTTTTTTAATTTTTATTTTTTATTTTTTTAAGGATTTTATTTATTTGATAGAGAGAAACAGCGAGAGAGGGAACACAAGCAGGGGGAGTGAGAGAGGGAGAAGCAGGCTTCCTGACGAGGGGCTTGATCCTGCGTCTCCGGGATCATGACCTGAGCTGAAGGCAGTCGCTTAACCAACTGAGCCCACCCAGGCGCGCCCCCCCTTTTTTTTCTTTTTAAAGATTTTATTTATTTGACAGAGAGATTACAAGTAGGCAGAGAGGCAGGCAGAGAGAGAGGAGGAACAGGCTCCCTGCTGAGCAGAGAGCTCCATGTGGGCCTCGATCCTAGGACCCTGAGATCATGACCTAAGCTGAACGCAGAGGCCTTAACCCACTGAGCCGCCGAGGTGCCCTTAAGTAATCTTTACTCCCAACATGGAACTCAAACCCACAACCTCAGGAGTCACAAGCTCCACTGACTGAACCAGCCAGGTGCCCCTATATTGTTGTTGAAAGGAAATCAAACATTTCCCCAAACCTGGCATTATTTTATTGTTTTTTGGGTAGTTTTTTTAATTTTAATTTTTATTTTAAGTAGGCTCCACACCCAACATGAGGCTTGAACTCAGGACCCTGAGATTAAGAGTTGAATGCTGTACCAACCGAACCAGCCAGGCACCCTTGTCTTGGATAATTTTTAAATTGACTTTTAAAAACTTAGAGTATAGGGCGCCTAGGTGGCTCAGTAGGTTAAAGCCTCTGCCTTCGGCTCAGGTCATGATCTCAGGGTCCTGAGATCGAGGCCCGCATCGGGCTCTCTGCTCAGCGAGGAGCCTGCTTCCTCCTCTCTCTGCCTGCCTCTCTGCCTACGTGTGATCTCTCTGTCAATGAATAAATAAAATCTTAAAAAGAAAACAAACAAAAATTAGAGTATAGGGGCGCCTGGGTGGCTCAGTCATTAAGCGGCTGCCTTCGGCTCGGGTCATGATCCCGGAGTTCCGGGATCGAGCCCCGGGTTGGTCTCCCTGCTAGGTGGGAGGCCTGCTTCTCCCTCTAACTCCCCCTGCTTGCGTTCCCTCTCACTGTGTTTCTTTGTCAAATAAATAAATAAAATATTAAAAAAAAAAAAACAACTAGAGTATAGTGTATGTTGATCAATTTAATATTTTTTAATGTTAAACATTGTGACCAAACAAACCAGTTTGGTATTGTTTTTGACTTTTTAAAAAAATTAACATGTAATGTATTATTTGCTTCAGGGGTACAGGTCTGTGAATCATCAGTCTTACATAACTCACAGCACTCTAGCACACACCCTCCCCAAAGTCCATAACCCAGCCACCCTCAGTTTGTTTCCTATTGACTGTGGTTTTTTTTTTTTTTTTTTAAATATTT